>AP025050.1:3409538-3457326 GCA_036186865.1 Eustoma russellianum | reverse complement strand
AAAATCAGAGAAGGAAAAGGACAGACGAAGATGAAAGGGAGAAATGAAACTTTGCCCAACAATCTCTATTTAAAGCCCTCGGTGATCCATCCCAACAGTTGCCTCGAGAATCTCATCCTCGTCATCTCCAACCGCCGAAAGCAAAAAAGGCGAATTGATGTTTCGCAGTCTGTGCAAGCATTAAAAGCGCAACACTGCCCAGTCAGAGACAGACACGTCACTATTTGACAGGACAACACATTAAAAGCTGTGAATCGATTAGCTTGCCCTTCCTGCTCTGTTCGGCCAGACCAATCTGGGGGCAAAGTGATGAGACTAAAGTTCACATGCTCGGGTAAGACAAGACTTTCAAGTTAGTCAATAACGGTCAACGTAGCTCAAGCTCAGCTAGTTGACTGGTCAAACCTCGGACCCAGTCCAAGGGCTGCCTCGGCGAAAGTCCACCCGGGCCAGATGCCGATGTCACCAGAGGGTGGTAATCTTCATTATGGCTCGAAGTTACACATAGGCTTAACCTGATCCGGTCAGCCCGTGAAGCTCGGCTTCGCCAGAGGCTGGACCCCAATCAGCATGATCGTCATCTAATCTGGTCAACGCCTAAGGCTGAAAGGCCATGGCCGAACTGCTCTGCTCATCCCCGTCAACTGCTCTGCTCATCCCGGCCAACTGTTCTCATCACCTCGGCCAAACTGCATAGATCCGACTCGGCTAAAATTACACTTCGACAGACTCAGCTCCGTCACAGTATGCTTAAGCAGAGTCCTGCCACGCAGCAAACATGGCCTCTTAGCCCAACACGTGGCGCCACTTGGCCTTGATGCAGATTAAAGACTGACAATTACTCAGCCCTTCGTCTCCACATGTCAGCCATGTAAAAGGGAGTTGCCAGCACAGTAGCCCTTAGCTGCCGCGTGGCTATCATGCAAGCCTGAACTAGTCGGCCAGGTGTCATTACCACCACCTCCGTTCTGGGACACGCAGCTCTCAACTTTGACAGCTATAAGTAGGAACTTCATCAACAGAAGCAGGACCAAGCCTTTTTGGACAAGCCCATTTCAAGCCACTTCAAGTCTAAGCGACACCTCGGACTTAATAGTCCTCGCTCTGCCATAAATGCGCCTTAGACGATCCATATAAACAGATTTATACAGTCTTTGATTCCAGCATAAGCTATACACTAAAATGCCTACAACTGACTTGAGCGTAGGAGTGTTTTCCCCGGGGCATTGACCCTCAGCCTCTAACGCTACCTTTCTTCCTCAGGTTCCAGTGACGGACCCTAACGGAGAGCTGATGTCATGCCACAATGATCGTCATCGATCCACTTGGTGAAGATCCGACATCATCTTTCCATATGTCACAGTGTCAGGAAGGGCATGCTAATAATTATTTCTTGTTTCTATATATGGGATGCTGGTTCATTCTATATATCTTGTTTCTTAATAAATAGCCGTTAAAATGTCTTATAATCATTGTTTTTAAAGGAAAAAACGAGCCTAATAATTATTATGGACGAAATAAAGTTTACCTAGTCGATATGCGTTTGAAAACATTGATGAATACCATTTCATACATACCTTGCTATAATTTGTAATTTTAAAGAGAATAAAAACATGTGTCGACATAAAATTTGATCAAATAATTACATCAGCTTATTCCAAGACTAAAAACAATCAATTACAAATTACATCAGCTTATTCCAAGACTAAAAACAATCAATTACGCCTCCCTGAAAGAAGTACGTCATTGATCAGCTTCTGCAAGTTCTTGCTGGCAGCGCCTCCGTCTCTCCCACCTGCCGCCTCCGCCTTGTTCTTCCACTCGATGGCCTTTTTCCTCATCGCCAAACCTTTCTCTCCGACCATCAACTCCCTAACAAGGCCCTCAACCTCATCTCTCTTCACATCACTATTTATCTCCATTCCAATTCCCCATTTCGCACAACAATACCAACAATTCGTTTGTTGCTCCGCGAAGAAGGGCCAACAAACCATAGGTACCCCACTCGAAACACTTTCCAACGTCGAATTCCATCCATTATGCGTCAAGAATCCGCTAATAGAGGGATGATTAAGAACTTGTTCTTGAGGGCACCACCCTGCCATTAGTCCTCTTTCCTTAGTTTCCTCCAAGAACTCCGGAGGAAGAATAGCCGAGTCGCCGGAGACCAAATCAGGTCTAATAATCCACAAAAACTTTTGCTTACTATTTGCAAGTCCCCATGCAAACTCCACGAGTTGATCCGGTGTCATGACAGTTATGCTTCCGAAATTGACATAAACAACTGAGTTTTCCTCCTTTGAATCGAGCCATGCAAGACATTCGGGCTCTTCTTTCCAAAGATTCGATCCAAGAATCTTCAAGCTTTGGTCGGTGATCTCATGTTCGAGAAATTGCAAGGGTCCAAGGGTATAGATTGGAGGAAAGATAGATGAAAGGGAGTGGAGGACATCGCTTTCGAGTTCTTGGAATGTGTTTATGATAATGGCGGAGGCCTTTTGCATTCTGCCCATTTCTTGAATGACAAATTTTACCATGAATTCATCAGAATTTGTTGTTCTTATAAAGGTGGGAAGATCCCTCAGGCGGATGCCTTCCATTCCAGGTATCCAATCCAAAACTTGCTCAAGGTATCCGTTTGTTAGGTAACTGAAATCTGTAAAATACTAAAATTATAAACTTGCATGCAATTTAGATTCGGACAACATGTCACGGATAACAACAAAAGCACATGTACTGTACTCTTTAATTGACGATAATTGAAAATTTGAAATCGTATTAGTTAGGTAATACTCCTCCCTCTCAAAATATTGGTACAGCCGATCAAATAAGTAATTGATCAAGCACTATTTAAAATTAAATATTCAGAGTATTTTACACATTATTTCCTTGAATTTAGCCATACATATGTAAAAAACTATTTTGACAAATTTTGTGCTAAATAATTTGAAAATGTGGTCTTTATGTGATGTTTGACTAACTATTTGTGTGAACAGATGTGACAATATTTTTAAAACAGATATGTAAATATCATGATGTTTATGAATTACTACTTGATCCATAAAAATTACTGAGAAAAATATTTTGATTTTCAGTAAAGCTATATGATAATCACTCTCTGATATTTGTATTTTCTGAAGGGACTGTTGATGCAGTTATAATTGTTGATTAATATATCGTTCTAGCAATCTTTAATTAATCAAACAAATCAAGGTGTTGCTATCACATGAATCACTAAGGACAAAGATGATAGAAACAACAACAATCATACCCAATATATCAGCGACATCAACAACTATCGTTAGGGTATGAAAAGGGTGAGAGTGTTGTTGTCGCTAGGGTCTGGAGAGGGTGATAGTTAGAAAAACAATACCTTCATCCAAAGGATAAAGAGTTTGATTCCAGTAAAAACTTGGCTTTAACAAAGATGATAGAAACATGATAGTTTATTTCAAGATTCACTCTTATACAAATATGAAGTTCTTGAATAACTAAAAGCCTTTCTTTATTCCAGCTGGTTTTGTAAGCTACGTGAATTATAAAAGATAGTAGAAGATAACATATTTTACAATTTCTCAATCTTTTGAGATCCTCAAAGTTGGTTAACCTTTAAGTTTGTCAAATTTAATATGATGATAATCGTTAGTCATCGATCAATAATAGAGTAATATAATATTGAATAACTGGTGGACTTCCTATTTTCTGACATTTATATGTCAATTCTCCCATACCTTATATATATTTTTGGTTAATATTTAAATATTAATACATAATAGTTATTCACTAATCACGTTAAAGTTCAGACACAATACATAATTGTTCATTAACCACCACATAATAGGTATTCTTCTTTATCTTTTATACATTTTATTTGTTAATAATTAACTATAATATACTAATTGTTTATTAACCGCATTAAAGTTTGTCTGAACAGGTGTGCTCTCCTCAGTCTTCATACCCTACATAGTGCAGGAAAGATAGCTTTATATTTCGCTGCTGAAACCATGTTAGACTGCTTTAACGCAAGAAGGTTTATGCCATATGCAGTTACTAGATTGGTTCAAATGTCTAAGAAAATAAGATATTACCCGCTAATGTGTTTAAGGATCATATCATCTGTTAGTTATAATTTAATATAAAAAATTCTACTTATATTTCATAAAATCCATTCTATAGTACATGTTCTTACTATTGTACTATCTATGCAGGTATACAAAGCTGGAGGTCTTACTGGAAGAAACTCTGTATTCCTTGGGATGGAGGTATTGTTTGCATGCCTTTCACCCTCCCCATATCCTAGCGATAACTTTTGATGCAGCTAGGATATACTGAGTATGAGTGTTGTTGTTGTATCATCTTTTAGTTATAAAATCATGTCAACTATAGAAGTAAATCCGATGCAAGGTATTAAATAATTGTTAGCATGGAAAAAGTTACTCAGCCTATGTTAGCAACTCCTAGTTTGGTCTGATGTATATTGTAAATAGAAAAACCATGCACCTAAAACTGTCTAGTAGATCGATTAATCGTTCTAACGATCTTTAATTACTATCCCAAGTCAAGTTGTTACAATCCATGCATACATCATCAACAACAATATGACAAATATATATAATAGTATATGTAGATATAAGCTTTTCACCTTACACTTTCGTTCTTAAATAACTACAGCCTCTCTGCATCTCCCTCGGTTTCCTCAAAGTTATATCAATTAAAAAAACAAACTAGAAGATAGCATATTTTATAATATTTTGAGATTCTCAAAGATTGTTTTACCTTTAAGGGGAGTAATACCCTTTTCAATGAGCTGTCTGTATTGGAAATAACCCATTAAACCACATGCGCTAGCAGTCCAAAGAAAAGCAATAGGAACTCCCAACTCCTGGGCAGCCGCAAGAGTAAAACTCATAACCCCATCAGAAATTACACAAGTAACAGGCGGCACGTCCGAAGACAAAGTATCATTTAGCTTAGCCAAAAGTTCCTTAAAAAAAGGCAAGCAATAAGTGGTGGTGGATTCACAAGGGAAGGAATGTCTTGTGTGACATTAGCATCTGAAGGAGGAAGCCCGTCGGGAATGGTTTGAACTGGAAGGAGGGGAGGCCGTCGAGCGCGGTGGCGCCTCGAGATCTGAGGAGGCGGTTGTGGTTAAACTCTGTGTTCACAAACGTAATATGAAAGCCGTTGTGATGAAGGAGTTTTGCTAATTTTAGCATGGGGTTTATGTGGCCTTGAGCTGGATAGGGTATGCATACTGCATGAGGCTTTTTTGCCAAAGTAATGGAACCCATTTGGAAAAATTTATATATGTTTTGGACCAATTTTGGTATAAGATTGGAAGGTTTTTTGTGGCTTAATTATATCATGTACCTATATATAGGCGCTACCATGTGAGACAGAAGTCAACAAACCAAAGCCAGCACATTTGTAAACTTGAATTTCCCTTTTTGCCCCGTAGAGATATGATTACGACTCCCAAGTTTAGAAATAGTAAAGACAAAATCATAACATTATTTGAATATTTCGTGAGACAATTGATGACGCATTTTGCGCGTCGATGAAGAAAGTAATGATGCGCGACAAGTTGTAGTATGTAGGCCTGAATTTTAAATGGCTCGGGTTGGAATCTCCTAACCCCACTTTTCTTATCCACTTTGTGATCATACGACACGTGGTAGCAAAGAGGGTGGTGAGGCTAGATGCGGGTGACATTCATCTAGCCTCACCATCTCTTCTTGCTGCCACGTATCGCGTGGTCACGCGTCACCGCACTCCATTTGCGGTGAGGGGCTCCTATCCCGCATAATGCAACCACCACCACTTTGGGATGTCAAATCTCTGAAGCAAATACCTAAATTCTTGGGCCGGCAGGAACTAAATCAAAAACTAAATGACTTTTTATAGACAATACCATCTATATGAAGAATATTATAGAGTGGGTTTTTTTGGTGTAATTCAGTATTTAATTAGATCGTATTAAGGTATATATGTAGTATTCAAGTCCAGATAGTAAAATTGTTTACATGCGCTAAATGTCATAATTTAGACCTATATTTTTCTGGAATAATATCTCGACTCGAAAACTAAATGATCTATATGAATGTTTGCCTTTTGTTTTGGGTTGAATGCCGTAGGGGTAACTTTACCTAAAACAGAGAAACAATTCTCGTTCATCTATCTTTATTTATTAAATATAACTATTAACACGTGTTATAGTTATTTTAGACCATTTTAAAATACGGATCCACCTGGATAAAATGTTTCACTGGATTCATTTTTCCTTAAGATAATGTAATGATGGTTACGTGAATAAAACTTCTTTTAGTCACAATTGAAAAAGTCATGATAACTACTTCCAAGTAGTTGCCAAAAGCTAAAGTTAGGAGGAGAAAGCCTTGTTTCACATATTTTTGCAGTTTCAACTACGTGTTTTAAGATATAATAATATAATTCAACGATAATGTACTCTTACGCTATGTCATAAATTATATAAATGCAGTCAAGAAGCATACAAGAACCATAATATCAGAACGTCGGCTTTTGGAGTTATAATATCAATTCGAGTTCGTTTAGCTAAACAAGATTTAAAATTAATTCGAGTTCGGCTCGATAACACTATATAACTATTTAAAATGAGCCAATAGTTCGTGAACAGTTTGGCTCGTTTAATTAACGAATTCAAATATGTGTCCGAATTCGGTTGTTTAAGTAAAATTAACAAACGAACTCGAAGCAAATACGAATCGAACTCGAACAGTTCGCGAATTGTTTGGTTCACTCAACACCCTATGCAAACTACCCAATAGGTTACCCCGAGCTCCCGGCGTTATGAATGATTGACATCCAATTATTGAAGCTTTTTTATACTATAGTTGGTAATTAACTTAATATGTCAACTATTGGTTAACATTACAAGAGAGAACATAACATTTTGTCATTCATCTTTAAAATATGTAATATAAAAATCACTTAAAATTTATATCTAATAAGCAACCTGAAAACAAAAGTGTCATTTCAAACTGTTTGAGGTGTATAACATTCCAACCCAAAACACCAAATTTTACACCAAATCACCTATTTGGTGAATAAACAGTAAAAATTACTCCAACCACAAACACCAAATCCATCACAAATAAGAATATTCCTGAAAGATTCTTCTATCATTCTATTTTTATTCATTATTATAAATAATTTAACACAAATTTAAATATATAATAAAGTATTCATTAATTCATTATTCATTGATTTAACTGAGGTGGAATAATATAAATATGAAAATTAAAAATAAAAAATTAAATTATAATTTTTGTAACGATATTAAAAAAATTAAAATTATTATAACGAAATTAACGAAATTAAAATTTTATTAATATGCTTAAAATGATGATGTGGCGGATGAATAGTGATTTGGTGCAATGAATAGTGTTGCACCTATTTGGTGTAACACTATTCATTTGCACCTATTTGGTGTTGGGTTTGGTGCTTGGTTGGAGTGAATTTTTGCACCAAATGGGTGTTTTGGTGCACCCATTGGAGATGGCCTAATAGTCATTTAACGCAACATTTTCATTTTCAATGAATCAAGGACATTTTTTTTGACTTTGATATATGAGGAATAAATCAAATGATTCACTAAATTGTTGTACTTCTTATATTGTGAAGTAGCAGTTAATCGACACATCTTGATGTAATTTTCATTATGGGTCATCGGGAAACACTTGTTTCTAACATATGGATATGTTTGCGTATATCCAACCCCCATACCCCACTATAGACGTGAGTTTCTAAGGTAATGAGGTTATGTTATTGTTGTTGTAATAGTCATTTAACTCAAAAATCTAAACAACGGATGCCAAAATATATGCACTACTTGGTGCAAATGGCTATTATGCACTTCAAATATGTTTAAAAGTTCAACTGTATCAAAAAGTCATCATACTGACTTTCATATTAAATATTCAAAATATAAGTGACTAAAGTGCTAAAATAATAGTAAATCTTAAGGAATGCGTTCCCCCAAAAATTTTTCGACCAAATTTAATGCCCATGGTCCACTTGATGTCAATTATGTCATCTTTCTAATTACTTAGCATAGTCTCTAAACTCGATTATACCCCATCTGTTTTAAGATATTAATCTAGTTAATTTTTTAATAGTATGATTTTCTGTGTCTTAAAAATATTGTCTTAGTTAATTTTTTAATATAATGTAATGCTAACGAAATTGGCTAGAATTATTTGTTTAAGGGCGTATTCGATGCATTAGGCTCTTCGTATTTGTGTAGAGTTGGGAGAAGAGACGGATCGCTTCGCAATCTGATGTACATAACTTTATCCTATACTTTTGTACAAGAGACTGTTTCCGCGGTTCGAAACTATGACCTCAAGGTCACAAACCAAAAACTTTACCCGTGGCTAAAAGGTAAACCCTCCATAGAATTATTTGTTTCTCCACTCCCTAGAAATAAAAAAAGACATTTATTTATTAAAATCTTCATCTATCTCTAGCTGTTGTCTTGAAGACGTACCAAGTTTCAAACTCGTCCATTAAGGAGTAATATTCCCGGCATAAAAATTTTGATATCTCTACTATTAAATAAAGCAAAAAGTCTGGATTTATTATATTGTGAAGTCACAGTTGATAGACATGTAATTTTTATTATGGGTCATCGGAAACAACCTCCATGTGTTTCTAACATATGAGTATGATTGCGTACATCCGACCCCATAGTCCGCTATAGACGGGAACTTCTAAGGCAATAGGGTAATGATGTTGTTGTTGCAGTAAATCTCTATTATTGAATAAGACAAATCAAATACGCTGTATTCACATGTTCGAAGGAACTCTAGGCTGACCATCTTTCCGCTACAGGCCAGCCGCCAAGGGTTGCGATCGTCAATTTGCTTACAAAAGCCTTCAATTTTGGCCGGCAAATAAAATTCCGGCGGCCGACGATTGTTACGACTTCAAAGTAGTGCTTTATGCTCGATACCTTGTGATGTCGGCGTACTTCATTGAATTATTTTCCCTTTGACTAAAGCTCACCTTGAAAAACCAATGCAATATTTGTAAAACTTAAATCAAAAGGTCATTGATGGTGTTGAGGGTTCACATCATCTTAGCTCCAAACATCATATGATGCAAATTAGGAATCAAACGACTACTTAGATGATAATTTATACACTGACACCGCAAACCAGAAGCATTAAAACTTGTGCATATATAAGAGGTCGGAGTTACAAAATCAATAAATAGAAAACTTATACAATAATTTTAATAAAACCTACACGATAACCTGCGTCAAACAGCATTGTTGATGATGTAAATTAGGAATCAAACGGCTACTTAAGTTAGATGATAATTTATACAGTGACTCCAAACCAGAAGCATTAAAACTTGTGCATATATAAGAGGAGTCAATTTACAGAATCAATTAGAAAAATTATACAATAATTTTAATAAAACCTACACTATAACCTGCGCGTGAAAAGGATACTGTGCATGTACCTCACAAACAATACGCTTTTTTACCGGTTGTGAGTAATTTTTTTGTCTTTCTGAAAAGTCTACATATTTATATAACTTTTATACAATAAGTTACCAAACTTACACACGTGCAAATAATGCACATAGGTTCAATGAATTCTATTTACATTTATCTAAAACTTTTTAGTCACCCCGAAAGGGAGAAAGATTGCATGACCCGAAACAGTGGGACGCTGCGTGATGTGGTCAATAAAAAGGTGACACGTGTCAGATCTGCAACGTCTTTTTTAATTTTCCTGTTTTTCCTTTATCATCCAAAATTTATTTTTCAATTCAGATCGTGCCTCTTCACAACTAAGAGAAAGCCAGAAGTAAGGGCGACTTCTCCCATCCGGTCGCCCCGCCAAGATCTTTGAGAAGAAGAAAGTACGATCCGAAAATCAACACAAGTCCTAAAAGGTAAAACAGAGAAGAAGAAGCAAAAATCTTCAACACAACAAAATAAAACAGGGTGATTTCACCTTGCAAAATTATTAACCTCAAACCTGGACATGAAGAAAGCAAATGATAGAAATGGATGTCAAGAGAGATTTAACAGTAGAGAGATGTGACCGGAGGGAGAGGTCGGAAATCACTTCTCGCCGGAGAAGAGAGGTTTTCGCCGGAAGTCACCATTGCTTCTTGCTTTCTCTCAGTTCTTGCAGTAGGAAGAGGCACGATCTAAAAATTTTGGGGATAAAAGAAAAAGGGACTAAATCAAAAAAAAAGTGACAGATCTGCCACGTGTCGCTCTTTTATTGGCCGCGTCACCAAACGTCTCACTGTTCCGCGTCATGCAAACACTGTTTCCCCGAAAGGAAAGAGAATGACTCCACTATTATAATTTCCGACCCTTTCTAATTCTGACATTACACCACTAACTTTTGCTACACCTCACTGTTATCCCTCAACGAGATAAGATCAATCAAAAGACAAACTTTGAAAAGCCACCCGCATGGCAATGTTAACTATTATTTCACTTTTGTTTTGTTAAATGAAAAACTTTTTTATTAAGATTTCATACATTATACATTCTCTTTTTATAATACAAATACAACTTGTATACTAAATGAGAAGATAAATAAGAATACTTAATTATAGTTTAAATTTGATTCTCGTATCACTTTTCTTTAATCTAAGGAGGTCACATCCAATCATATATAATCACATTTTTAACGTTCTTCCTCAATTTGAGTAATGAGATCGTTTATACGCACTTGGACAATGCTGAGTCGAATATTGGTCCAGTGACTGTTTTGGTTGAAATATCTGTCAGTTGATCTTCGGTCTGTACGAACGGAATCTCGATGACACATTCTTCGAAGAATGAAGTATCGATTCAGACCTACATGTTTAGTTGAAGTTTTTCTTTACACAATGTCTTTCTTTGAAGTTTTAGGATTCAAGATGCTAGAAGGATCATACATCGTATAGAATAGTGAAATATACAGAGAATGTGAAAAAACTAGAAGCAACCAGGACCAAAGAGTACAAGACAATGATGGAGAGAAACTAGGATACATGACATTAATTGAAAGCACTAACTAATAACGCCAACTATTTTGGGACATTTAAATACAATTAACCTAGACGAAGTAAATAAGTAACTAAGTAACTAAGCTACTCATTGAAGTATAAAGCACTAAGAAAAAGAAACATTAAAGGATATGCAAGTAACTAAAGCTAAGTAATCAACTCATAAGCAAGTAAAATATCTACGAACAAGAAAGGAGAAAAGTATCTAAATTGACTTATCACTAATCAAGTAATCATGCAACTCATAAACTAGACAAACAACTAAGCTAATAGACTGAAAATTACCTTCATCAAATGAAGTAAAAAAAAACATTGAAATCCTCACTAAAACGTTTTATCAAACACCTTGTCTTCATGAAATTCACCAACATCCAATTGCATCAATTAAAACAAAATGAAAGATATAAAAGATGGAAGAAAAGAGACTGCACTTGAATTGCATTAGAAATCAAAGTCTAAGAGATATAAGAGGATTTGAGTTAAGAGAGAAAGTAGAGAAAGAAAAGTAAAATTTCCTATGTCCAGAGATAAAATATCAAAAGTCTAAAACTCATAAATAACTAAATGAAGATATTAAAATATATAGAAATTTGAGTATTTATAGCCTTGCGAAGCCGTTAGAACTTAGACGCAACGAATAGGAGCCTCCACGCCCTTACAACATTTTAAAAACAATATTTTGTGAGATTGGATCTCCTCACCCCCCCTCCCTCACACTCTCACATCATCTTTGCTCACCGCCAGCCACGTGGCAGCAAGGTGAGGTGGTGAGGCTAAATGAGTGTCACCCGCATCTAGTCTCACCACTCTCTTGCTGTCACGTGACGAACGTTGGGCAAAAAGTGTGAGGGGATGAGAAGATCTACCCTATTTTTGTGATCCTAGCGAGCCCTCAAAGCAAACGTGGCGCTGACACGCGGGCTCGCCGCTACTCTTCTGTAAGTGGCATGGGCGCCTGATCATATAGCTTTCCCTCTTCATCTTCTGTTGTTGCATTTAATCTTTTCGATAAACAATCTTCGTGTGTTTTTAACATATAGGTATGATTGCGTACATCTGATCTCGTCATATTCCACTATAAGCAGAAACCTCTAAGATAATGGGGTAACGTTGTTGTTAATGCAGTATTTAATCGGTACTCCAATTGATCCCTGCAATATAACAACAACCAACAAGTATTCAATGCCAAACAAAGACAAAGCATAGTCTTTGAACTCAAATATGCAATCTTATATTATGTTATTCTAAAACTACATGAAACGTACTCTAAATGACACGTTAACATGTATAAAAATATAGACTAATATACACCCATGAGGGCTTTCAACAATTGGATTATCTAGATCTTGCATCATATATTTGCGAACTAACCATCTTCAAACCGTTGGTATTATTCCAACGGTTGCATCGTCAATCTTGAAAGACTTTTCTCTTACTTGCATTAAAAAATTTAACCTAAGTCAATAAAGAATTGACATATCAATAAGGTTGGTGCTTTTAAGAGAATAAAACTAACCTAAGTTAAAATTTGCATGTCAACGAAAGGATTTCAATTCAAAAAAAAAAAAAAAAGAAGAAAGCTAACTTGGAGCTCATTGTCCTCAGAGTACGTTGCTCCGAAAATAAATAAAGATCAATTAGTAGTACAATATTATAATATCACATAAAAATTTATATGTTAACAAAAGGATTGGACCTAGTCATTTGATTGATTGACGAAGATAAGTAAGGAGCAATTACTAACAAAATAATACAATGTCATATAAAAATTTAGATGTTAACAAAGGGATTGGACATATTTATTCATTTGATTGGTTGACGATAACTTGCATTAGAAGTATTTTAAAAATTTTACATCGTTTCTGTGTGGTCGCAATTAATATATACATACTCCATCCGTTTACTTTTTTACTCTAGATATAAGGGTCTGAATTACGTGTAAAGATGTAGGTCATTGCAACAAAATAATTTTTTGAATTAGCATCAGTGAATGAATAATTTAAATATTGTTACTTTGTGAATGAGTTAAACTTTAATGTAAAGGTAGCATTCAATTAGCTGTGAATGAGGTTGGACAAAAACCTGCCCGAGCAGTCCCTAAAGTATTAATCATTCAGAACCGATCTTGCTTCACTAAGATAAATAATAGGAACAATAACAACCTGCTATAAAACAAATTTGTATTATTATTTTTGTATATTTTTCGTTCTCACAAATAAGTCGTTTACTTCTTTTTCATCATGACCAAATTAATTATAGCTTTCGTGTCTCTATTATTTAAGCAAGCGGGCGCATAGGAGCCGTATTGTTAAACTAAATGGTCGCCGTCAGTGTCATGTCATATTTTTAAACATAGTCTAAACAGTGGTAGACATTGCCATATTTGCTGTTTTATGATTTTGAAATTGTGGGTTTAAGCCGCGGAAATAGTCTCTTGTTCAAAGTGTAAAGTAACACTGATATCAGATCACGAAACGATCAGGTCTTTCTCCGGACGTTGCACAAACACCGAAGCGTAGTTCACATGAATGCTCTTAGTTACATATAACATTTCTTCAATTCGTATAAGCCGTGGAAATAGCCTCTTGCTCAAAGTGTAAAGTAACACTGTATATATCAGATCACGAAACGATCAGGTACTTCTCTGGACGTTGTACAAGCACGGAAGCCTAGTTTACAGGAAACCCCTTTAGTTACCTATAACATTTCTTCAATTCGTATGACTTTTGCGTAATTAGAGATATCCTAAAGCACTTTCAGGAGGATATTGTGTGTTTTAACAAGTCATATGCTCAGTCTAGTTTTTTAGAATTTAATAAAAATGATAAGAAACCAGAAAATCCTATTGATGCTTTTTAAAAACAATATAAAATCTTGCGGTGTGCCAGAGTATGTATGAAAAGATCAAACCCAAAAGTAATGCAAATGCAGAATGTTAAATAAAAAGTCAAACCATTTGATTGCAGAAATTGATAGTGAATGAAGGGAAGAGGAAATAAACTTGGTAAACCTGATAATTTGAATGTGTATACTTATCTATGAATAAACTACTAAAAGATCAGATTCATAAAACCCACATGACTCTTGAAAATACTATCACATAATGTTTTTTCATTAGGAATCTTTGTAATAATATGCAGTCCAGATGGAATTACTACGAAATTATTTCTCTAAGGGAAAACTACCTTACTTTCAAAATTCGCAAGTAAATTTCTTCTTCTACTATTATAACACAGTTCAGATCTGGAAAGGGTAAATGTAACGCAAAATATTAGGCCTCCGTCACATGTAAAAAAGCAGATTTTAAAGAAAAAAGATCATCACCCCTTCCTTTAAAAAACTACTTTTTTTACACGTGACGACGCGTGATTAGATATTTCACATTTAGACCCCACATATCTGAACCCCTTATAACAGGGATAGGATCCCCTCACCGTAATGGGGTGCGGTGACGCGTGACCGTGCGACATGTGGCAGCAAGGGGGGTGGTGAGGCTAGATGCAGGTGACCATCATCTAGCCTCACCACCCCCCTTGCTGCCACATGTCGCGCGGTCAAAAAAAGTGTGAGAAAAGTGGGGGTGATGAGATCCCAACCCCTTATAACAAGGGATAGGATCCCCTCACCGCAAAGGAGTGCGGTAACGCGTGACCGCGCGACACGTGGCAGCAAGAGGGGTGGTGATGTTAGATACAGGTGACCCTCATCTAGCCTCACCACCCCATTGCTGGCACGTGTCGCGCGGTTAAAAAAGTGTGAAAAAAATGGAGGTGAGGAGAATCGAACCCCTTATAACAATGCATGAATGCTGCGGTACGACTTGCTTTTCGTCTATAATTACGGCATGTAGAGTATACAGTTAGCCATTATCTCTTATACACGCAATCTCGGCCAATAACTATTTTTTTCCAAATTTATAGTTTTGTGGATACTTAACCCAACGAATTTTACACGTAAAAACTTGTCTTAGTATGTTAAGATATTAAAAAAAATTCCTAATTAATACGATTCCTCGGCAATCCTTTCCATAATAAAATTGACGCGGACCTTTTGAGACTAATTGTATGGTCTCATACAAATCAAGTCTCAGTCATCAAATAAAATATTTGTAGAAAGCGAAAGAAAGATATATTGATGGAAACAATGAAATGGGTGTTTGTAAATGACGTACCACTGAATACAAAAACTTATTATGTATCCATCATAAACAGAAAAAAAATATATGTGCATGTGAGGATCGTAGTATCTGCTTTACCTCGACCAAAGCTGTTTATGAATTGCAACAACATTAATTCCATCTATGGCATAGTATATAAAGGTCAGATGTACGCAACCATACAACACACGGATGTTGTTTTCCGATGATCCATAATAAAAAATGCGTCAAGCTGTGTCGATCAACTGCTACTTCACAACATAAGAAGCAGTCAATTTAACGAGTCATTTTGCTTTATTCCATCGTATTCCAAAGTCAAGGAAAAGTGTGTCCTTGACTCCATTGGAAATGGAAACTCTGTTTACGAAATGCATAATGCTTAAAACAAAGGATGCTTTCGTTGCAATAGTCTCCCGCGTTTGCGTAGGATCGGAGAGGGACTGGACGCTTCGCGATCTGATATATAAAGTCTTGCATTACACGTTGTGCAAGAGGCTATTTCCGCAGCCTGAACTCGCGATCTCAAGATAACAATGCAGCAATCTTAAGTTGCTCCAAGTAGAGCACTCTTATACTTAAAAACAAAATATTTCTTATTCCATGCAGATTTACCATGACCTCTTCCTTTATGAATTTCCCAAGATGAAGAAGGAAAAGATAATATATAAAATGAGTGTTTTAATTTATAAATAATATGAATCGTATGATCAAAGTTTAAGCAAGTAATGTTAATTTAGAGGTAGATTGGGTAGCAGACATGAAATAGGATATTCTACTTAATTTGTGTAATCCAATTTAGTACACAATTTAAAACCACGTCATTTAATAGTTAAACATATTCCTTCTTTCTGTATTCACTAGAAATGTCGATACACTACAAAACATCATAGTTTTAATCTAAAACCTGTATACAGAATTAAATACTGAAAATTAGACAAGAGATATCATCCGCATAACAAACTTTCTCCTTCAAACAAACCAGGCCATCGAAGAATAAGTTTTAAAATTTTAAAAACAGACGTTCCTGATGCATTAGGCTCCTGCGTTTATGTAGGATTTAGAAAGAGAACGGGTCGTTTTGCGATCTGATATACCCGTCTTATCCTAAAAAGAAAATTGTTTCCCAAAGTGAAACTTGTTACTAACCAAAGAGAAGGGCTTTAAATCACCAAGAAATTATAGCGTCATGATTGTCTGCCCGAACTTGCTTCCTCTTGAATCTAGCACGACGATTTTGGAACCAATTATAGACATTATGTTCGGTAATGGCTCCATGTTTTGCTAATTCAGCCGTTAATTCCTTAATCTTTCCCTTTCCTGGTGGGCTGCTATTTGCGTCTTCAAAAACGCGTTCCAGAATTTCAAGCTGCTTGATTGTAGGATTCCAACGATGCCTTGGAGTTGAAGGCATCATGTTACGTCCCATCCATCCTACCATCGATTCAATGCATGCGAATCATGATTATAAGATGAACTCAAACACTTATACTTCTCGTGGAGTTGTTCACAGATTGTTCCATAAGCAGTTATTTGCTTCGCCAGCATCTCAATTGTGCATCAGTCATCACTCTGATCGGCAACTCTTCACCGTTCGATCTGCCATATCTCGCACCCATAATTGCTCCTGTTGGTGATGGTGGTTTCGCGGTTGTGATCCATGATTTCTGATGATTTATATGTAAAAACTAATTACTTAGACAGGTCATAGGTATTATACAAATCAAGATTATTACAATGAAAAAGAAAATTACGTTACTCCTTAGCACTAGGCTCTAGAGGATGAGCTTTAACATGGGGAAATTATATTAAAACTAGTATGCTATTCATATGCGTGCAATATTCCAAACTATTAATGCATCCGAAGATCTTGAGAATCAAATAAAATATTTAAAAAAAGAAATTAATGATTTAATTGACGTCATTCTTTGTTTAGATATGAATGATTTCATGGACTTTGAAATCACCCGTTGTCATTAGAGAATGCAGCAGATATCTCAGAGTCCGAACCGGATCCTTTCATCGTCCGGTTAGAGTGATCCGACTTCATTCAGCCTCATATTTTCTACCGATCATCTTTATACCTTCTTGTTGTCACGTGTTAGTAGGTTATTTCGTCATTTACTCCTAATAGTGAAGAAATCCGGACTGTTCAAAGTCAATCTGTTTTAGAATAGTGCATACTTCAATGTTTTTTGGGCTTTCCTCTACAAATGCATCATTTTCGATCCGTATATCAAATGGACCCAAATTGGTTTGATGACCTCTGCTTCATATCCACGGTTGTAACTCGTTAGGTTACAGATTAAACTATACTTTTACCACCTCCGTCTATACAACAACAGTATTACTTCATTGCCTTAGAAGTTCCTGTCTATAGCGGGGTATGGGAGGTTAGATGTACATTACCATACTCATGTCTTAGAAATACACAGAGATTATTTCCCGATGACCTATAATGATGCGTCAAGGTATGTTGTCAACTGATACTTCACAATATAAGAAGCGCAACCACTTTAGTGAGTCGTTTTGTTTATTTTATCATATTTCAAAATCAAGAGAGAGTGTGTCATTAACTTTATTGGAAATAGAAACAACTACCTCCGCCTATGTGAATGTCAAATAACTCTTAGTTACTGAATTAGGACAACTAACGTGCCCATATGGTATTAATAATATAAGAGATTGGAGTGAAATATGAAATATTGTAACAGAAAAAGAGGAATTATGCAACTAAATAGAATCCGAATCAGTATAAATGAAACATCTCGCGGATATGTTCCTTTTCGCTGGTCAATATAATAAAAAGAAATTTTTTATCTAGTAAAAGTACGGTAATCGTATGATACAAGTCAATATTTTAGGTAATTAAATGATATTAAAATTAATTAAATGATATATTCTACACATGTCACAATTTCACTGTTTCAACTTTCCATATATTAAAGATTCCCTTGGGTAATGATATTCCCGTCTTTTTCGGCAAGAATATTGCATTATGTTGTAATATTACATCCTTGAAGATTTTTAAATCTCTATATCACTTCACTGAAATCATTTATTTGCCAAGTAGTTTTTTTTAAAGCATAGTCGTTGATTTTCAATATTTGATTTTTTAATTTGTAATTTAACAACTTATTTACATTGTGTAAAACTCTACGTGAAATGTTGTTTTCTGCATTTTAACGAAGTGCATTACACGCATACATGACCCAATGGAGTCCAAAGGTAGGGAAAAGCTGCGTATCTTAGATTGTGAAACGATCCGGTCCTTATCCAAACTCTACGCAAACATAAGAGCCTAATGCACCAAAAATGTCCAACTATACAATGTCTACTGCGCTGGACTAAAACTATTGTGCCGGTAGAGTTGTGAATAGGTACAATGAGGAGACAAGGATAATGGGGAAATTATGGATTTACAAGGAAGGATCCAAGCTTGGAAATACGGTCGGGGCTTGCGGATATTCAAGTCATATCTTGACTAAGTGCAATTTTTTTTTTTTTTTCACTTGCCTTGGATATATAATAAAGATGCCATGTGTTGTTTGCTTCAGAGCCAAAATTTTAAATGTTGTGATTAACATAACAATGATATTTGTGTAATAAAAGACAAGAACAAAGTTCTACATAGATCTATAAAATAAGTAGATTGCGTATACCTTCCGACAGGTTTTCTAATACCCCGAAATTGTTCTCTATAAGATCTAAGAAATAATCCTACAAATTACACATATATAAAGACGTAATCTTACTGCTATATTGTATATTAGTTTGAACGATCATAAATTTTCACTGAAACATAGAGCTCAAGAAAAAAGTTCCTCATATGAAGTTGTTATACACCAAACAACGTCCATGTGTTGAAGATGAGGTGAGAAAGCAGGAACTCAAACAGCAAGATGAGAAGATGAGTATGAAGTTGAAGCACAACAAAGAAATAATCAGTTCAACACGTAATGTGAAAATTGGAGTTGTCACTAGAAAGGACATAGATTGCCATGCTGGATAGTTGAGGAATAATGATTGATGAAGGAATCAGAAGAAACGCAAGTTGAAGGAAGTGCAGAGAAGACGCAATTGAGAAGAAGAGCAGTTGGCGCGAAGTGTTTAAAAAGATGAAAAGACGAAAATGCCCTCACTTAAAATCAGTTCCATCGTTTGTGTAAATGGGTTTTCTTGTAATTTCAATCTCTAGTTTTCTTCTACCTGTTTAAATGTAAGGAGATGCAGTAACTGAAGAATTGAAGAATTGAAGATTTGAACAATGTTTGAATGAAAATGTTTTTTGTTTCATTGATTTGCTTGATTACAATGCTGCTATGTATATACTGACTACTGCTCTATTTTTGGTAAACACAATCACCTACAATTTGATCTGATTTGATTTTGATATTACACATTAATACAAAATATACGTTATTTTCCTTTCCATAAAACCAGCTGTCCATCACTCCCCCTCAAGTTGTGCAGTGGTACTCACAATGCCCAACTTGCTCAACGTCTCCTTAAAAACTCTTCCAACATCGGCCTTCGTAAGGATGTCAGCAATTGATCTTCAGATCGAACATGCGGAATTTTCATTATCCCTGCATCGAGTTTCTCCTTGATAAAATGCCTATCAATTTCTACGTGCTTCGTCCTGTCATGTTGTACCGGGTTTTCAGAAATGTTGATTGCTACCTTGTTGTCACACTTCAACCTTGTTGGACTTCGAGTTGGAAACCCCACTTTTTTTAACAGCTTGTCAAGCCACAAGACCTCCATGATCCCTTTAGTGATTCCTCTGAACTCAGCTTCTGCACTCGACAAGGCTACAACCTTTTGTTTTTTGCTCCTCCACGTGACCAGATTACCTCCTACTAATGAAAAATATCCTGATGTTGACCTCCGATCACTTAAATTGCCCGCCCAATCAGCATCTGTAAAGACTTCTATCTCTAAATGTCCATTTTTCTTGAACCAGATTCTTTTATTAGGAGTTTTCTTTAGGTATCTCAAGATTCGTTTCACTGCCTCCATATGTTCTTCTGTGGCCGATGCATAAACTGGCTAACTACTCTGACAGCATATGCAATGTCTGGCTGTGTATGAGGCAGATAGATCAGCTTTCCAACCAGCCTCTGGTATTGCTCTCTGTCGACTGCTGGATCCTTCATAGGGTTTGGCTCCTTTCTGTCAATCTCCATCCATAGACTATGGAGTTTGTTCCATAGTTCCTTTAGAGTACTGCCCCCTTGTTTGAGCATGCTGGCGCGTTTGTGCAGATCGAAAACCAGTAAGGAGTCAGTTCCTGTGCCATATGTTACTGCCAGTCCATCCCATAAAGCTTTAGCTGTTGGGTATTGTGACACATTATTAATCAGGTTGGGCTCAATGTTTGGATAAGCCATGTAAAGACACAGTGGTCATTTGTTTGCCACTATGCAAACGTCGGGTCAGTGGTTACCGGAGGAGGAGGGAGTCCAGTGAGATGCTGACTCTGGCCCCTGCCTCCGATTTCTTTGCTGATGAGTGTAGTCCACAGTTGATAATTATCACCGCATAACTTGATGCCTATTGATAAATTGTCCGAATTATTGTTTGGTAGCTGTATATTGAGACTATTTTTGAGCAAGTTGACCAGTTGAATGGCCAACTCGTTATTCTCTGTTTTGGTTCTCCGCTTGCTGACATGATGAATTTTGCAGGTTCAGGTTGCTCTGGTTTTGGCCAAGGTTCGAGAAAGGTACCGTGGAACAGTGATGACGTTGTTTCTGAGTTCCACAAAACAAAAGATTATATTTTCTGGCTGGGTTTTGGATTTTGAAGGGGTTGAAGTCTGATTCTTTTACTTGTCTCTCGTTGGGATTGTTTGAGTTTCGTGGTCATTGGATTTAGACAGTGATAAATCCTGGAATTTCTGAGTCCTAGGATCCACACCGCTCTGATACCATGAAGAATTGAAGAATTGAAGATTTGAACAATGTTTGAATGAAAACGTTTTATGTTTCATTGATTTGCTTGATTGCAATGCTGCTATGTATAGTACTGACTACTGCTCTATTTTTGGTAAACAACAATCACCTATAATTTGATCTGATTTGATTTTGATATTACACATAATACAAAATATATACGTTATTTTCCTTTCCATAATAACACAACTTTCCATCAGTAACCGTTTTTCAAGTTTTTGTAAACTCATTCTTGGAGAAGGATGAGAACCCAAGATCCATCATGCTTACGATTCATAATGTGATTTTGTACATCTTTCCCATGATCAGTGAGTATCTCGTACTAGATCGTTTTTCTTCAGTTGTAGTTCTTCATCAATTGAATTTTGATTGCATTGTTTGAAATGATTTATTGTTGAATTTGTTATTCGATGAAGAAATTTAACATGGTATCAGAGCTCTGGTTTCTTAACCATCGACTCTCTGATTGATTTCTTGATGATGTTGATATTAGTTCTCTTCGATGATGTGATGAGTTTCAGGTTGATTTCTTAATACTGTCGTTTTTGTTCCCTTCGGTGATCTAGCGTGTCACGTGATAGGTTATCTGAATTTTTTTGATGATCTTGCTGTTCTTTTGATTCAATGATATAATGGCGTCAACTTCCTCCAATACTTCTTCACTAGACAGTCACATAGCGAATCCTCTATACATACATCCTAATGAAAGCCCAGCGGCGGTTCTTGTGCAACCACCTCTTAATCGTCACAACTTTCATTCGTGGATTAGAACGTTTAAGATGGCTCTTACCATTAAGAATAAGTTGTGCTTTATTGATGGAAGCATGAAGAAGCCTGAACTAAATGATCCTAAGTATCAGGCATGGAATCAGGCAAATGTGATAGTTCAAGCATGTATTCAAAATTGCGTAATCCCCTCCATAGCGTAGAGTATTATCTGGTATGATACTGTGTATGATGTCTGGCACATTTGACTCTGAGATATGCAAGTGATCATTTAGGTTGTCAGAATTAATGGAAGAGTATTATGCGATTAGACAAGATAACCTTTCTATTAATGAGTACTACACAAAACTCAAATTAGTTTGGGAAGAAATGTTAGCACTGCGTCCTATCCCAAAATGTGTATGCACTGATTGTAGCTGTGATATTAGTGACAAGATGAATCAATTTGTGGAAAGTGATTGTGTTATGAAGTTTGTTAAGGACTTAATAATGAATATGATGCGGTAAAATCACAAGTTTTCGTCATGAAACCTCTGCCAAGCCTGTCTGCAACATTTTCCATGGCCTTACAGTTTGAGAGAAAGGTGACTGGTGGCCATAGCCAAAGTCAGTTCAATAGTAATGCAACTGTGTTGATGGCAAGTGAAGAAAATAAACCTCAACATAATGAGTTTGTTGGAAATGACAGTGATGGGTCTCTGGATTTGTAGCTAATGTATAATGCAAGGCCTAGGAGGTAGAGGATATGGAAGAGGTTATGGGAGAGGTTATAGCAATTCTAATCAAGACCCATATGCTCACTGTGGTAAGTCAGGTCATACCGTGGATAGATGTTATCAAAAACATGGATTTCCTCCAGGTGGAAGCCCAGACCTCAAGTGAATATGGCTGAGATAGAGCATGGAGGAACAGATCTGGGAATGTGATGGGATCAGGACCAGTGTTGACCCAAGATCAGTATGAAAGGTTGATGAATCTGCTTGGAAAAGGGTAGTATCCCAGTTTCTGGAGGAATGGGACAGCCCACTGTCATGTCTGCCAACTTAATGCGAAATGATAAGGAACCAGGTATTTGTTCATATAATGAGTCTAACGTATGGATTTTGGATTCAGGTGCTAGTAATCATATATCCTGCTCTCTTTCTCATTTCAATTCATTTCAAATAGCATGTATATCTGTTAAAATGCCAAACAATATGTCTGCAGTGGCTACGCACATTGGCACGGTCCAGATCACTCCGTCTCTTATAATCCATAAAGTTCTTTACGTTCCCTCATTTTCATTCAATCTTTTATCTCTAAGTGAGCTGGTATCTTCAACTAGATTTTTGTATCTTTCCATCACAACTCTTGTTTTCTGCAGGACCAATTCTCCAAGAGGATTGGTTCAGCTGAGCTTGTGAATGGTCTGTACCTGATACAAGGACACATCAACTCTGCAGTCACAGCTTGCATTCATTCTGATTCAGCCATAGCTTACAATTCTTCCCTTGTAATGTTTTTCCAGTCTTGATAAAAATTCTGTTTTGTGGCAGGCAAGGCTTGGCCATGCTTCTGTACAAAGAATCAAAGAAATAAATAGAGCTAGTCAATATGTTACAGTTCTGTCTTCTGACTTCAAATGTGATGTATGTCCTATGGCAAAACATAAACGCTAGCCCTTTCCTTCCTCTAAATCTGTCTCAAATGACATTTTTGATCTTGTACACATTGATATTTGGGGACCTTATAAGCATACCACACTATATGGGGAGAGGTTTTTCCTCACCTTAGTTGACGACTATAGCAGATACACTTGGACCTATCTTCTTAAGGCCAAGTCTGATGCCAGTCAAGCCATCCAAAATTTCTTCCATTTGGTAAACACCCAGTTTGATAAGAAGATAGAGGTCATCAGATCTGATAATGCTCCTGAGTTTACTCTAAACAAATTCTTTTCTGAAAAGGGGGTGATTCATCAGACCACATGCGTATATTCACCACAACAAACGGTCTTGTGGAAAGAAAACAACACATCCTAAATGTTGCTAGATCATTGAGATTTCAAGCTTGTCTTCCCATAAAATTTAGGGGATTCTGTGTACAACATTCTACCTATCTCATAAATATGATTCCAACTCCTCTGCTAAATCAGTCTACTCCTCAAAGATTGTTTAATGTTCACCAGAATACAAACACCTTAAGGTGTTTGGATGCAAAGCTCTAGCATACAATATTCATCCTGACGTTCCAAGTTTGATCCTAGGACCAGACAGTGTATATTTTTAGGTATCCCTCGTGCCACTAAGGGATACATTGTATAGATCTTGAAAACCAAGAAATATTCGTCTCTAGAGATGTTGAATTCTTTGAAACATCTTTTCCTTTATGCCATCAACAACCTTCTCCAAACCAACCGTCATTTCCACCGTCCTTAAATCCAACGTCCTCCTCATCAGATTGTGATGCCTACACGTTCTACCATCAGATCACACAATCTCAAAATCCCTCTCACATGGCTCTACCATCCACTAGCGAGCCATCAGAATCCCCAGACTCAGCTCCGCCATCAACATCACAGACCAATCACATTCCTGAACCTGATGTCCTCATCCAACCTTCATCTCATTCTCATTATTCAACAAGAGCCAGATGCCCTCCTTCATATCTCCAAGAATATTATTGTAACCAATTAACAGCTAGCTCTGCAAATCCTTCATCCTGCACAGCTCACTCCTGCCTACACATCTCACATCCCATATCCAATTATCTATCCTTTGACTCACTATATTCTGCATACAAAAACTATACGTTGAACATTAGTATGAACAAAGAACCTACAACTTATCATGAAGCATCAAGATCTGAAGCATGGCAGTAGGCTATGCATCATGAGTTAAGGCCTTAGAAGCTACAATACATGGACTTTGGTTGAGCTTCCAGAAGGCAAGGTTCCTATAGGGTGTAAATGGGTATACAAAATCAAATACAATCCTGATGGGACAATTGAGAGATATAAGGTAGATTGGTAGCAAAGGGATATACACAACAATTGGGATTGACTATATAATACTTTCTCACCCGTTGCAAAATGAGCACTGTAAGATTAGTGTTGGCCTAGTTGCTTCGAAGGGATGGTATTTCAACAATTAGATGTCAATAACGATTCTTTCATGGAGACCTCACTGAAGATATTTACATGGACTTGCCTTTAGGATCACCCCTCCAGCTCTAATCTGGTGTGCAAACTGAACAAATCATATATGGCCTTAAACAAGCAAGTCAAGTGGAATGACAAGCTCACAAATGCCTGATAAGTCAAGGTTTCACCCAGTCACAGCATGATCACTTTATTCATCCAGTCCACTACTTCTCACTTCCTACACTAGCACTACTGTTTATGTTGATGATATAGTTGCAGTGAGTGACAACTTACATTCAATTCAAGTGTGAAAGAATACTTACATAAACAGTTTCAAATCAAAGACCTAGGTGACCTCAGATACTTCCTTGGCATTGAAGTAGCTAGGTCCCAGGGGGGTTGATGTTGTACCAAAAAAATACACCCTGGAGTTACTAGATCAGACAGGTTTTATAGATGCTAAACCCGTTGCATCTCCTATGGAAAGGAACCTTAAGCTTCAACACAATGATTCTCCTTTAATTGATGACATTTCTGGATACAAAGCTTAGTGGGCAAGTTACAGTACTTGACCATCACAAGGCCTGATATCACTTTTACCGTATAGCAATTAGCCAATCTAGATTCCTACGGAGCTACATATCAAAACTGCACATAGGCTGAGATATCTAAAGGGGACCTCTGGACAAGGTTTTTTTTCCCAAAGGGAGGAGATTTAAAATTGAAAGCATTTAGTGATTCAGACTGGGTAGGCTGTTCAGAAACTAGACGATCCATTACTGGATTTTGCATTTTTCTTGGGGAGGCTTGGTGTCATGGAAGGCTAAGAAACAAACGACAATGTCAAGATCTTCATTAGAGGCAGAATACAGGGCGTTGGCAGCTACCACCTGTGAAATACAGTGTTGATCTACTTACTGAATGATTTAAGGATGATTCAATCAGAACCAGTTGCAATGTTCTGTGACAATAGAGTGCCATGTATATGTAGACAATCCTGTTTTTACGAAAGGACAAAACAAAGATTGATTGCCACTTTGTTAGACAGAAGTTCCAAAAGGGGTTGTGAAGCCCATGCCAATTCAAACGGAGTATCAGCTTGCTGACATATTTACAAAGGCTCTTGATACAAAGAGGTTGATCACACTGACTGCTTCAATGGGATTTACAATGTATTCAGACATCCAGTGTTGAGGGGGGGGGGTGTTGAAGATGAGGTGAGAAAGCAGGAACCAAGCAGCAAGATGAGAAGATGAGTATGAAGGTGAAGCACAACAACGAAATAATCAGTTCAGCACGCAATGTGAAAATTGGAGCTGTCACTAAAAGGACATGGATTGCCACGCTGATAGTTGAGGAATAATATTGATGAAGGAATCAGAAGAAACCAAGTTGAAGGAAGTGCAAGAAGACGCAATTGAGAAAAAGCAGTTGGCGCGAAGTGTTTAAAAAAGATGAAAAGACGAAAATGCCCTCACTTAAATCAGTTCCATCGTTTGTGTAAATGGGTTTTCTTGTAATTTCAATCTCTGGCTTTCTTCTACCTGTTTAAATGTAAGGAGATGCAGTAACCGTTTTCAAGTTTTTGTAAACTCGTTCTTGGAGAAAGGATGAGAACCCCAAGATCCATCATATGCTTACGATTCATAATGTGATTTTGTACATTCTCCATGATCCAATGAGTATCTCGTACTAGATCATTTTCTCTCAGTTGTAGTTCTTCATCAATTGAATTTTGATTGCATCGTTTGAAACGATTTATTGTTGAATTTGTTATTCGATGATGAAATTTAACACCATGTATTATAAACGCTAGCCTATGAAAGATCAAAAAGAAATAAATGCAACAATGCCAAATGAAGGCCACTCCGAAATAAACGTTATAATCCTTCTCTAGATGCACACCCCTCTGGATAGGGGACCAAGAAACAGCAAGAGAAATTCAAGATAAGATCAAGATGGTGACATTGTCTCTGAGAATATAAGTAAAATTCGCATTTGATGTGGGAGGATAGGTTTACTAAACTTTGGTTTGAATATTTTAATTTTGTCGCAGTCGAGGAGGAGACTTGGCAGACAGTCACATGAGGTCATATGCATGCACAAAGCTGGGAACATGGTGCGGATGGAGTGGGTTGATTATTCGATGAAAAATTTATATTCCAACTTCAAGTAGTTTACTGTCTAAGAATGTTATAGAAAATATAAATCAGATCATTCAACAGCCTTTTAAGTAAGAGTTTTATGATGGTCATACTTTTGATGGTCATACTTTTGATTCGCAGGGTGTCATTCATAGAATACGCACTCATGTGCTCAAGGTGATGTATAGATTGTACCCACAGTTGATACCTCCTCATTGAGTCAGTCTGTTGGCTCAATAAGTTTGGTCTTTTGTTGTGTTGGAGCTTTTGTATGGGTTACATCCCGTGGATGTTTTGATATCTGGGTATTAATATAAATTTGCATTTTGCCCAAAAAAAAAAGGAGTTTTATGATTTGATATCTACAAGATGTCTAATCTTAGATTCGTTCTGGCATAAAGAGTTAATGGCTAGGTCCAAACACCCATAGACTTTACGGATTCGAATCATCACAATTAGATAAATTTATCATACGAATGCCAGTGACGAATACCAGTTGAGTTATGTCATGGTTTCAAAGTGGTTAGATTATGTTTGTCTGTTTTCGAGGGGATAGAAAATTAAAGTTGTAATTTTCATGTTTCGTTTGTAAAAGAAAATTAATGTTCGAAATGCAGGCTGACAAAAAAAATGAGCAAAGAATTGCGAAAATCAAGAAAATAATTGCAGCTCAAAAACATTCGTTATTCACACGACTCCAGTAACTATTTTGGCTGCAGCACAAACTCTTAGGAAATAACGAAAAACACAACGGTTACCACCACTACTTCCTGAAGACTAGGACTCACTACACCACTTTCCTACAATTACCTCCTTAACAATAGGAGTTTATTTTTAGTAAATAACAACTACCTAGTCAAAGATAACTATTAACTCAACTATGGATAAACATTTAACCACACACATCTAGTTAAGTGTTGACCATGTCTTCACTTCTCCCCCTCAACACTAACTTGCGGTATCCTTAACTTGCGATTGGCGACACCATCATCTTGAGCTAAGTCCTTCATACCCAGTTGATGCCGAAAGAAACTAACTTGTTCCCATTGAACCCTTCGTGAACACATCAGCAACTTGATTCTGAGGTACTATATCGGTGGGCAACTCAATTTCACCTTGCAAACACTTTTTCTCTAATAAAATGATAATGAACCTCAACATGCTGGTTCTTGCGTGGAAAACTGGATTGCTTGCTAACTGTATTGAAGATAAATTATCACAGTAATCGCACGCCATTCGTAACTTGTTGACACAATACCTTCAAAACCTGCACAGCCATACACACTCTTGAGCTTGCCATAGCTGCTGCTCTATATCAGCTTCAGGTTGTTGATAAAGACACAGTAGGTTGAAGCTTGCTACACCAAGATACTGCTCCTGATCCCAACATAAACCACAAATCCAGAGGTTGACCTTCGGTATCATAGTCACCCGAATAGTCAGCATCACAAATCCTTCCAACTTAAGTTCACAATTTCGTGCATAGTACACGCCAAACCCAATAGTTCCTTTAACATACCTTAAAATCGTTTAGCCAACTCCAAATGTGGTTTCTTTGGATTTTGCATGAATCTACTGATTACTCCAACTGCACAGAGATATCCGGCCTAGTCAATGTTAAGTAGATTAAACTTCCTACCAAAACGCCGGATACATAGTAGCATCCTCAAATTGCTTCTCTTCAAATGCACTAGCTTTGCATTCGGCTCCAAAGCCGTGTTCACTGGCTTACATGAAATCATGCCAAATCTTTTAATGTAAATCAGCAGAATATTTACCTTGGTTGTAACAGAATTCCATCCTTCATATGTTCTACTTGCAATCCAAGAAAGTGTCTAAGTTGACCAAGCTCTTTCATATGAAACCGTATGGACAAGTTTTGTTTGACCTGCTGTATTTCTTCATTTGCATCTCCAGTGATAATTAAATCATCAACAAAATTAACACTATGGCTATCCTTGATTCAACTCTTTTAACAAATAGACTTGAATCTGGACTCGCCATTTTGTATCCACAATAAGCAAGAAACTCAGCAATCTTACCATACCAAGCTCTTGGAGCTTGCTTCAATCCATAAAGAGCTTTTCTTAACTTACATACATACTCAGGATTGTTCTTGTCCTCAAAACCTGCAGGCTGTGTCATGTAAATATCATGATCCAACTCACCGTACAGAAAACGCATTTTTAACATCCATTGCAATAATCTCCAACTCTTGTAGCTGCTATTGCTAGCAGCACTCGTACGGTTGTATCTTTGCTACTGGACTGAATGTTTCTTCATAATCCAAACCATACTGCTGAGAGAAACCGCGAGCAACTAAACGTGCTTTGTACCTTTCAATTGAACCATCAGTTGTTCTTTTTAATTTGTAAACCCACTTACATGAAATAGGACTTACATCTTTTTGGCTTAGGTACAAGCAACCAAGTTTGATTTTGTTGTAATGCTGAAATTCATCTTCCATAGCCTTATGCCACTCAACGATTTTCGCCTGCATCTTCATAGCCCTCCGGCTCTGAGATCTCTTCTACAATAGCAGCATTTGCATACCTGGGGTTTGGTTTCTTGATCCTCTCTGATCTCCTTGGTGCAGAATTCTGTGCAAGTTCATCTACTTGCTGCGATGTGTCTAAACGCCATGGACTGGAAGGCACACTCAGCATCTCCAATTTCGGCCTCATTTGGATCCACAGATTCGGCTGAGGCTTCTTCATTCTTCAGGTGTATTTTGTAGCATGTGATTCGTCATCTTCAGCAGTAGGCTTACCGGCTCTTCCTTGTTTGTAGACCACCATGACACTGCTTCATCAAATACAACATTTCGCGACACATAGCATCGTCCAGTTAAAGGATCGCAGAGCATCTCCATCCTTTCCTGCACTCATCATAGCCTACAAAAATACACTTAACGGCTTTCTCTCCATTTTACTCCTTAGATGATTGGGGTACAAACCATAACAAATACTCCCAAACACCCAGAAAGTAACTCACCGAAGTGTGGTCTTATCCATCAAAATTTCATAAGGAGAGATATAGTTTAAGTTTTTGTTGAGGTAACCTGTTTGTAACATAAACTGCAGTCCTCATTGCTTCAGCCCAAAATCTCCCAGGCATAGACATAGCGTGTAGCATGCTCCTGCAAATCTCGGCTAAGTGTCTTGTTCTTGCGCTCTGCGACCCCATTCTGCTGTGGTGTGTTTGCACAAATCAATTGACGTTGTATTCCTTCTTTGCGCAAGAAACTGCAAAATTCTCCTGAGGTGAACTCCCCCACCATTATCCGTTCGAAGGCACACAATCTTCTTCTCATGTTTTGCTTCCACCTCCTCTTTAAATTCTTTAAACTTTGTAATGGCCTCGGACTTCTCCTTCATAAAGTAAACCCACACATATCTTGAGCAATCATCAATAAACGTAATCATATATTTCATACCTTTAATAGAGGGTTGCTTTACTGGTCCAAAGACATCAGAGTGGATTAAACCAAGTGCAACCGAAGCCTTGTACTTTGAATCTGCATACGGCAGTTGATGTGCCTTGCCATATTGACATCCGGCACACACACCATCTTGTCTTACCTCAAGCCTAGGAAGACCTCTCAACATGGATCTTTTCATCATAACATCAAGTTTGTTGTAACTTACATGTCCCAGTCTTTGCATGCCAGAGATCTGCTGACTCAGTTTCCTTGTCTTATCAACATAAACTGTCTCTGCTGACATTACATATACTGAGTCCACCTTCTTACCTTCCATCACAGGATCTTCTTTAATCTCAATATGACGAAAGACTTTCACATCTCTTGGGCCAAACAACACATGATGCCCTGCAGCTGTTAATTGAGCAACTGATAGCAAGTTCTTTTTCATACCTGGGACGTGATATACACAACTGGAGAGGCACGGTTGTGGTGCTTTGTTGGGGCGTCATCACCTGCCTTCCCAACATGCGCAATGGGTAATTTGTTGTTTGTTGGCAGTGACCACCACACGATTGCCTTTGTATTCAGCTACATCTTCAAGTTTTTCTTTGTCTCCAGTCATGTGGTTTGAACACCCAGAGTCCACAATCCAGTCCATTTTATAGTTGATGCGATTTGACGTAGCCATCAATGCATGTTCGGGTGATACCTCTTCTTCATGGCTACCATTGCTTCATCCCATTCTTCTTCATCTTTAGATGCTGCAACATTGCTTTCTATACTCCTTTTTCTTGACCAACAATCACGAGCTCTATGTCCTTTCTTTCCGCAGTTGTAGCATTTGCCCCCAAATTTCCTCTTAGAGCTTTCGGCCCTTGATCCTTTCGCATCTCCTGGATGGTAATCTGGTCCGTTGTTCTCTTTCTTCCTTTGGTCTGTGTAATGCTGCCTGCTATTCCATTTGTTTTTGCCAGCGTACATTGCTTGCTCATCGCTCCTCATGGTCATTCCTCCCATCTGTTTAGCCAGTGCCTCTTGCCCAGCTAACAAATTCTCGAATCTACAAGTGATGGTTGAACAGGCCATCCTTGTATAGCAGCTACAAACCCTCTGAATTCGGGTTTAAGACCATGAATTATAATTCTCTTCTTTCTAGTATCACCAATGGGAGCCTCAGGATCCAACTCAGAAATCTCACGACACAGTGATTTCACCTTATGAAAGTATTGAGCAATGGATAAATCACCTTGAGAAATTGACAGCAACTCACTTTCAAGTAGCTGCAACGTGTGTCATTTCTCTTCGAGAATAGCTTTGCAAGTGTATCCCACGCCGCCTTTGGCGTGCTTGAATCCCGGATATGTTCCAACACATCCTCTTCAACAGTTGTCTTTAACACGAACATAGCTTTCCCAGCTTTGATCTTCCATTTTCGTAACACTCCAGTGGAATCTTCCGCATCTGGTGACGTAGTCTCACTGCCATTCACCACCTCCCATAATCTTGTCCTTGCAAGTATGAAATCATGCAAGTCGACCATGTGTTATAGTTTTGATTGTTCAATTTCTTAATTCCTCCAACAACTTGCAATTCACTCATTTTTGGGGGTAGAAACAAGTTTGAGATTTGTTGAGTTTGATAGCTCTGATACCAATTGTAAAAGAAAATTAATGTTCGAAATGCAGGCTGACAAAAAATGAGCAAAGAATTGCGAAAATCAAGAAAAATAATTGCAGCTCAAAAACATTCGTTTATTCACACGACTCCAGTAACTATTTGGCTGCAGCACAAACTCTTAGGAAATAACGAAAACACAACGGTTACAACCACTACTTCCTGAAGACTAGGACTCACTACACCACTTTCCTACAATTACCTCCTTAACAATAGGAGTTTATTTTTAGTAAATAACAACTACCTAGTCAAAGATAACTATTAACTCAACTATGGATAAACATTTAACCACACACACATCTAGTTAAGTGTTGACCATGTCTTCATCGTTATCCTATTATGTGGGAATCAACTAAATGATCAAAATTACCTTTAATTGACCATGCAAGGAATACGATGGACAACCCTCTGATTCGCTATGGGATAAATCAATTTTTGTTGCCTAAATTTCTCCCATCTATGCTAAGATTCGTTTTTATTCATTCAAAGAGCCCTCTTTCTCCTAATATACAGGGAAAAGCAAAGAGTTTGACCAATTTGTGATTGAGAATCGATGTGCAGTGAACTTGGGCATCATGTGCATTTAGATTGGGGTTTTTCCTGAATGCATGGACGCATGCCCCCACAGAGGAAGGTGTTCATCAAGCTTTCCATGCTCACTTAAGACTTTAGAGCCACACCACTTACTATCTACTCTATTGTCGATTTCATAGCCCATGCATGCAATTAATTTCATGACATGTTTATTTAGCCACGTATTACACCTCTAGCTACTATCAGCATGAATATACTACCTACTACAGCTAATTAATTATAAATGAATATGACAGGAAAGAGAAAATAGAAAATACGAGAAATATTTGGAGAAATAAATATGAAAAATTTCAGAAATTATCGACAAAGGTAACGTGGTAAACTAGGTAGGTATACAAAAACTTACATAGCTATACAGATAACGCACGTGGGCCATCATAAACATAGAGTAGCTTGCTTACCAAATGTAAGCATTAAAGGGAGCATGACAGATTGGTTTTAATTAATCTTTGGAATCAATACAATCAAAATTAATTTTAGAACCCGTGAAACACGCATGTTGTACACTTAAGGGACAGGTATCTTTTGTTTGACCAGTAGGATGAGGTATCTAATTCCTACAAACATATTGACATTTATTATTTGCAAAATTATTGATCAACAAACTACCAAAATGTATATAGTGTTTGTTTTGGTTTAGTTTTGTCCGCATGTAAACTGTAGGTGCAATTAGATGTTAATCACCGAAATCACGAAATACAGATTGATCTCTTCTAACAAAGTATGCATATTCAAGTTGAGTTGGTGTCGAACTGAACATCTCTTGTTTAAAAGAGACCCAAGTATTGTCATTTGGGCCAAACCAAATTGGCATACATATATAACTGTAATTATTCCAATATCTAAAAAAGTGTTCTCGTTGCACTAGTCTCCCACGTTTACGCAGGGTCTGCAGAGAGACTGAATTCTTTGCAATCCGATGTACGCAGTCTTACCCTATACTTTTTTGTAAGAACATGTTTTCGTGGTTCAAACAGTGACCTCAAGATCACAAGCCAGTAACCCTACAAGTTACTCTAATGCCCGCCTTCTAATTAATAATCTCATAACTCATATAAATGTGATATCAGCTCCATCGTTTTTGCATTTATTTTATCTTGCTTGCATGGCTTTCCATTTCCAATGGAGTCAAGGACACACTCTTCCTTGACTTTAGAATATGATGAAATAAAGCAAAATGACTCACTAAATTGGATGCACTTCTTATATTGTGAATTAGCAGTTGATTGACATTGCTTGACTCATCATTATGGGTCATCGGAAAACAACCTCTGCGTGTTTCCAATACATGTGTATGGTTGCGTACCTCCGACCTCTCATATCCCGTTACAGGCAGGAGCCTCTAAGGCAATTGGGTGATATTGTTGTTGTTGTTATGTTGTTTGCATTCTCAAATTGATGCAATTAGAATAAAATTTTCTAATATTGTCGAATTCATGTATGCTTATGTCCAATTGGAGTGCACATGAAGACGTGAAATTTTGGTTGATTTAGGATCGTGAAGGCGGCTCTGTTGAAATGGAGGAAAACTTGACAAACCAGAAACCTGCAAAATCACAACATGACATGCATTAGTCTGATATAATAGAGACAATAATTGGGGATGAGATCACCTCATTCACTTTCTTTTCACTCCATGCGTCACAGCACAGCACGACACGTGGTAGTAGAGGTGGATGGTGAGGCTAGATGAAGATGACCCGCATCTAGTATCACCAATCACCCCTACTGTCACGTGTCGCGCATTGACGTATGAGGTGAGGGATTCGGAATGAGGGGATCCTAACCCCAATAATTGTGCTCATAGCTGACTATATCTCAATCTCCATGAGAAAATATGATGCTTCCTAGTGGAGGATTTACTGCAAGAATGTATAGTCCCCAAAAGACAGGTGTTTACACATGGATTCAAGGCCACTTTTGCTGTCAAGGTATTGTTTACTTGATAGCGCAGCCATTGGAGCAAAGAAAACGCGCTAAATTAGTACCAACTATACATATTTTACTATTTCTTTAAAACGACTATAAACATTTTAATATAAAATAATGTTATTTGACACTTTAATAACATGAAACTCCCATGTTTTTTTACATTTCTAATGTGAAAACCCGTCAATCAAAAAAAAAAAAAAAAAAGCTGAAACGCACCCTGATTGTGTACAGATTTATTGCTATTCGTAAAAGGCTAATTAATAGAAACGTTTAACGGTTTAAGTAAACAGAATCTAAAAATGATGTTGAAGATGAATTTCATATTGGATAGTTCAAATATACGCTTCATGCGATCAAAGAGAAAATCAACCAAGGAATTATTGTTAATCCAAAGATAGAAAATTTTCTCGAATAAGTTAATAGATTTCGAAACATAAATCATGTTTTTTTTCAAAATTGAATCATTAATCTAAAAATGTCTCACTGAATAACTGTTAAGACGTTCATGTATTAATCATCTATATGAATCTAACATGTTCGTGCAACTGACTGAACTGAGAAGATAATTCGACATCTCAAAAGTACTTTTTGAAAAATTTAACCCCTAATATTTTTCTCCTATACTACATGTTTCTTGGCAATGGCACTACTCGTATACCAACTATATCATATTGGTGTCCTTGTAGCATATCCAGTGGTACTTGGTTGAAATTTGTTTCAAAAGGTCAAGATTCGAATCTAGAGATACGCATAGTGTGGATGCTCTAATGCTGCTAGACCGAAGGTCTAGTTTACGGAGACATCTTGTATGGATCACTGCGTAAATCCTCAGCTAACTTAGGAGGTCACTGGGTTCCTGATTTGCATCATCTACAATGTTCTTTGGGGCTAGGGTGCTCCAGTGCTATCAGACCGAAGACCTAGTTTACGTGGGGCACCTTGTATGAGTCATTGCGTAAGTCATTACCCCTGATTTGCATCCTCCACAATACTCTTTGGGTTGAGGTGCTCCACTGATATTAGATCGAAGACCTAGTTTACGTGGGACACCTAGTGTGGGCCATGCGTAAAGTACTTACCCCAACCTATGAGGTTACTGGGCTACAGATTGCATTATACACCTATTGGTTTTTTTAGGGAGAAATGATTTTTTCTCCAAGCTATATATATTTGTAAGTTTTTTGGAAACAGAAAGTAAAAAAAAAAACGATAACGAATTTCATTCCAAGCAGAAGACAGCTGGAACGTGGTAGCTTGGTCCAGCTGGAGCTTGGGGAATCACGTGACTTTGTGCAAAGCAAAGGCAGTGGCAGCCGGATTTGGATTTACTAACCCCAACTTTTCTCACTCCCTTTGTGAACACGCGACACGTGACACCTTCATCTAGTCTTACCACCTCTTTGCTGCCACGTGTCGCGCAGTCATACGTCACTGTACCCTTTTGCAGTGGCGGTGATCCTATCCCGTGGCAAGCCGCGTCATACTCACAGGATACCTATTTACTCAAATGTCAATACCAAAATTCTGATGGCCAACTGGACTTTTCCACGCTTCTCAATAATCCCTCCCCGCTGCCCGTTACTACTCCAGTCTGTCCTTGTCCTAACCCTAACGGCTCAATTTCCCTCTTCTTTCTATTTCCCATTGTGCCCTTCTTCTAATAAAATTATAAAATGAACTTTTAATATTTCATGACGATTTATTCTTCCTCATCATCATGATGCCACAACCTTAAAAAGAATTGGTTACTTTTGTTTGTCGAGATATAACTGATAATCTATATAAATTTGCCTGATTCTCGACTCTTTTGAAATAAATAAGAAAAAAAAAAGAACTCTCACGGGTCAATACTCTATCTTATGGTCCTTTTGGTAAATTGACATGCGGCATTCATTGTCCGACGGTTGTCTAAGCCTGTTGGTAAGATGTTAATCTGTAATGCCTTTGCTTTCCTCAGTGGCTTTCATTAAAACCAATAAAGCCAACGCGTTGGTCCTCCAAGTTAAAGTAAATTCCACTTTTTTATATTATTATTTTTAGGTAAATTTGTTTATTCTCACTGGTCTAGTTATATTAACGATTTAAAGTTAAGACATGAAAGAAATTCGTGAAGACGAAGTTGAATTGATAATGAAAATGCGATATAGGTATTGTTTGTCTGCTTCTTACTCTCTCCAGACCCTAACGATAACTTTTTGATGTCGTTGTGATATACTGAAAATTGTTGTACATTTAAGCGTTTCAATTGAATAACATTAATTTATTAGCTCTTTCAGAAACAAAGTGATATTCAAATTAGCCAAGCAGTACTTCCATCTTTTGTTGCATTCAGTTATAGTCTATAGAGGAGATGCGTACTTAAGACATAGCCCAACTGGTTCCGGACAGGAGTTCTCGAAAGGGAGCCAGTGGCTCAATTTTTGCCAAAGGCAAGAGAGCCCCTTTCCAGCAAGTGCATAGTGTGTGAGCTTCCTTGGCCTGTAGGCTTGATTGCATTGCTGGGGGCTCCTTATGCAAACTACTGTGTATATGACCAAGCTCCTGCTAGCCGGCCGTTGGGTACCTGATTTACATCCCTACACTACTTTGGGACTGGGTGTGGCAGGGACCCTTACTGGTTGGGGGCTCCTTATGCAGACTACTGTGTATATGACCAAGCTCCTGCAGCGGGCTGTTGGGTACCTGATTTACATTCCTACACTACCTTTGAGACTGGGTGTGGCAGGAATCCTTACTGGTTGAGGTTCAACCTGTAAGAGGAGATGTTTGTAATGTTTTATAAATTAACATGAGAAAGCATGTTTTATATATAAATGAAATAGTGTTTCATGTTTAGTGTAAATTTGGTCATTTTTCTTTATGAGATAGTTACAACAAAATTACCACATTACCTTAAAGGCTCTCGTCTAAGTCGAGGTATGAAAAGATCGGATATACGTAACTATATCTATATGTTAGAAACACCTAAAGATTGTTCCCGATTAATCATTTTTCTTTCTGGGAAAGTCACAGAATTTATTCCAACGCATGCTTTTGCCAACGTCTCTTTCTTGTCTCTTTCGCCACGCTAATTTACAATAAAATCCACGATCCAATTTTCCCAATTTTTCAATATTATATTATCTATCCAAGCTGCAAATCTCTTTGTCAAACCTCCTATATATACCTATTCCTTCCATTTTCCATTCACCAATTCAAAACACCAACTTTTCTCTTCTATCAGCTTACCTTCTCATATCAATCAAAACTCTCTCTTGATTGATCCAAAATAGTTATAATACAAGCACCAATGGCTTCACTTTCAGCAACCCATTTGATTCTAAGCCTCTTTCTTCTGATATCTCTCTTCAATCTAAGTTCTGCTTCAAGAAAACTCACATCTTTGGTTCAAGATCAGACCCAAATTCTCAAATACCACCAGGGTCCATTACTCAGAGGCAAAATCTCAGTAAATTGTTGTTCTATGGCAAATTCAAGCCATCCCAGAAAGCAATAATCTCTGATTTCATCACCTCCCTCTCATCTCCTCTCCCACCCTCATCTCAAAAGGACCAACCATCAGTTTGCCACGTGGTGGAAAACAACTGAAAAGTACTACCAACTAGCCAACTCAAGAAATCCCTCTACAGTATCTCTCTATCTAGGCAAACAAACATTAGATGAAAACTACTCCCTAGGAAAATCACTCACTCAAAACCAAATCCTTGAATTAGCATCAAGAGGTGAACAAATCAATGCTATAAACGTTGTATTGACAGCTGCAGATGTAACAGTTGAAGGGTTCTGTATGAACCGTTGTGGGACCCATGGCTCCAGAAGAGGCGCTGCAGTGAGAGGCAAAATCCCAAGATTTGCATACATTTGGGTAGGCAATTCTGAGACCCAATGTCCTGGATATTGTGCTTGGCCATTCCACCAGCCTCTTATGGACCACAAAATTCACCTTTGGTTGCACCTAACAATGAGGTGGGAGCAGATGGTATGATTATCAATTTGGGTAGTCAATTGGCTGCCACTGCTACAAATCCATTTGGAAATGGGTTCTATCAGGGTCCAGCTTCTGCACCACTTGAGGCTGCATCTGCTTGTCCTGGGGTGTATGCTAAAGGGGCTTATCCGGGATATGCTGGGAATTTGTTGGTGGATAAAACTACTGGTGCAAGTTATAATGCTTGTGGTTCTAATGGAAGGAAGTATTTGTTGCCGGCTTTGTATGATCCTTCAACATCTTTGTGTTCGACTTTAGTATGAGCAAAAAAAGAGCAGGATGTGTAGGATTGTAGCTAGATTTAGTGAAGATTATTGTATTGATTCATTCATTTGTTTTCCAGATGTATCGTATAATGGCAAAACTCTTTTGCTAATAATATTTACATTGTTCTTGTTTGTTTTTGTTTTTCATGTTTATTCTCTTTATCTGATTCAACGGCTATTTGGTACGTTCTTCTTTTATCAAGTCAGTCATTAGCTTTCACGAGTAATTCATCGCTTTCATCTTCATTTTAACGCACACAAGTTGTCAAATTCAACATGTAAAACCTGTCTTATGTTTTTGTTCCAGTTCTGCATATCAATCAATCATATACATTATATCAAACGTCATCAAAATCAAAAGATATCGCTAAAATTCGTCATCAAAATCAAAAGATATCGCTAAAATTTGGATAAATTGAACGCAGACAAACAATAACTGAGAATGTGATTCAAGTGAGCTTTATATGTACATCAAATTCAAGGTCTTGTTCTAATCCTGGCATATGTACATCAAATTCCTGGCATATGTACATCAAATTCCAGGTCTTGTTTTAGTACTCTTCCTGAGTTGAATTTCATTAGGTGAACCTAAATTTATCATCACATTAATTTGGTGGAGTGACATGAGACTTGATGGGGGTAAAAAACATTATTCGGATAAAACATTGTGTCATAGACAAAGTTAATGTAACGCGTCTTAAATATAACAAGTCATTAAAGTGCAGTTTTATTTTGCGGGTCATAAGGAATTCAAACTAAGGGACTTATATAGTAAATTGCGATTTAGAGATTTGGCAGTGTTTGGACTTGTTCACGTTCCTAGAGATCACTTGAAAATTCCAATAATGTCCATGTCTAAATAAATATTTTTTAGGTTTAACTGAAATACTGTGATTCATTAAAAAGATCAGATCAATACCAATAAGCTTAAAATGAAATTTTATAGAAATCTTCACCAAATCAATGACCAAGCTTCTAGTGGTTTTCAATAATCAAACATGTATTCATCAAAATATCTTCCATCCAATTACTGATTTATGTTCTGAGGTCAACTGTGCTAGTTTATATAGTTGGCGAAGGTTTCAAGATGTTGGCCTTAATTAGCTCCTTATGTGCTTTCATATTAATAATATTCACATTTCTTAATAAATAGTGAATTTGTTGACCCCCAATGTTTTCTGGCTAAAATGAGCACGTGTACCACAATACTAAAAAATAGGTTTTTCATTTTAGTCAATAACCACATAAGTAAATGAAAAATGGGTTGATACGCAGAAAAAAAAATACTATAGAATAAGTAGGTGCCACTGAGTAAAGATGTGACCAACGAGTTACATACTTCAGTATACAAAGAGAACTTTGGAAACTATTGGTATATTTCTTTCCTTTGACTTCTCTAATCTATGAACACATTTATATTATATGCCTACATCTTTCATCCCATATACATTTTGCGGAGCTTGGGAAACTTGGGATCCTATCAAGATCCAAACATAAGGAGCACTCAACTATAAGTATAGTCTAGGAGATTTTTTTTTAAGTTGTGATAGATTCTTCGTTACGAATATGTCCTTTATATTGCCTCGAATCAATGAACACCAAATAATAATAAAATAATAGAAGAAATCTTGAAGAGAGCTGTTTGTCCGGTGACTGATCTTGCCATAATAAACTCCTACCTATGGCACCCGCAACCAAAGTCGAGCCCATTTCCGACTAAACCAGGCCATGCTACCAAACAATCCTTAGCCAATGATGCAGTTTCGTGGAAGTCTTTTAAACCGAGTTCACTGTCTATGTCCAATACTCTTCTTTATTTTTTCCTCTCCATTTTTGATGAGAGAATATGTCTTAGGAGCAAGGAATGGAACAAGATTACAAGGGCAGAGAGTTAATCCCTCTGACCCTCTGAGGAAGCAGGTGGTACAAAAGTGCTCAGAAATCTGTCTGTATGATCCAGTTAATCCTGCCTACGATTGAAATAAATTGTATTTCATATATCAAAACTAAAAGTAAAGATAGTCTTCCAAAGATGAATCCTTGGAGCACTTCCAAAGATGAATCCTTGAAAATATAAAGGAATGTGTATATTTTCATCAAATCACATTGGTGAAAATAGGATTCTTTTCTTTCTTTTTCTTCGTCTCACAAACTCAAGTAAACAGTTGATCGGCACACAGTGGCGATTTCAATTTTCCGGTCTTTTTTTAAGCTACGCATCCAGACTCGAAGCAAAAATCTCAGAGATGAAGAGGGTGCTACTGAGCTAACTAAACTTATGGCATTTCGCACTTTCTGGGATCTGTTAGAAGAATTTGATGTGCTGGCGGGGAAAAAAAGAAATAGTTTAAGTTATTTCTGAAACAATTGAAATAATCTTATACATAGAATTGATTAAATGATGATTAATAATGCTTTCCCACAGAATGTTCTAAAATTTTCGGGGCATGAATTACCCAGAGGACTAGATCAAGTTTGATTTTATGGTGGCGTTTTAATCTTCACATGAGATGCACAATTAATAGAGTTTGCCTGCTAATTCTTGTTTAGAAGGTACAAAAAATAAGAAGAGAGACAAGCAATTCACATATTTGTGTAAAGAAAGCATTAACATGGTTAGTAATTCGTCATTATACCATAGATCTGAAGATCAAATGAAAGAATCAACAGACTTGGAGAAACAAATGAATGAATCAATATAATAATTTTTCCTATATCTAACTACCCTTTTACATTCTAAATCTTGATTTTCCTCATACTAAAGTTGCACATGAAGATGTTGAAGGATCATACAAAGCCGGCAACACGTACTTCCTTCCATTAGCACCACAAGCATTGTAACTTGCACCGGTAGTTTTATCCACCAACAAATTCCCAACATATCCCGGATAAGCCCCTTTAGCATACACCCCAGGACAAGCAGATGCAGCCTCAAGTGGTGCAGCAGCTGGTCCCTGATAGAACCTATTTCCAAATGGATTTGTAGCAGTGGCAACCAATTGACTGCCTAAATTGATAATCATCCCATCCACTCCCACCTCATTGTTAGGTGCAACCAAAGGTGGGTTCTGTGGTCCATATGGAGGTTGGTGGAATGGCCAGGCACAATATCCAGGACACTGAGTCTCAGAATTGCCTACCCAAATGTATGCAAATCTTGGGATTTTACCTCTCACTGCTGCACCCTTGCTGGAGCCATGGGTTCCACAAAGGTTCATACAGAACCCTTCAACTGTTACATCTGCAGCTGTCAAAACAACAGTAATAGCGTAGCTTTGTTGGTTTCTTGATGCTAATTGAGCAATCTGCTTTTGGGTGAGTGATTTCCCAAGGGAATAGCTTTCATCTATTATTTGTTTGCCCAAATAGAGATTCAGAGAAGAATGCCTTTTTGAGTCGGTAAGTTTGTAGTATTTTTCTGTAGTTTTCCACCAAGTGGCTACAGAGGGTTCTGTTTGTAAAGGAGTGGAAGGAGAGGAGAGGGAGGAGATGAAATCAGAAATGATTGCTCTCTGGGATGGTTTGAATTTGCCATAGAACAACAGATTCACAGAAATTTTCCCTCTTAGAAGTGGACCATTGTGATATTTGAGAAGTTGGGTTTGATCTTGCACCAAAGAAGTAAGCTTTCTTGAAGCAGTACTGAAATTAAATAGAGAAATCACAAGCAGAAGCTTGAAGATGAAATGGGTTGCTGTAACTGAAGCCATTTCTAATTGAATCAAAGCTTGAATGATTTGGGGAGAGGAGATCGAAGAGAAGAACTTGTTTTCACTTGTTGGATGAAGAAAGCAGGAAACGATACCTAGTATATATAGGGGTCTTGAACTGGCATGTTGATTAGTCAATATTAAAAGGAAAAATGGGGAAAATATTTTTTTATAAAGAAATCGTGGTGGCGAAACAGCTCAGAAGCACACACAGACTTAAACAATGAGCAGAGCAGAAGAGACATGCAAGTCAAACGGATCCCCAGAATTACAACGCGCTTGCCATTGGGCAATAGGACATTACAGCCTTTTATTTTCTGGATAGAACATTACAGCATATTCATACACTTAGACAGCTGTGCGACACTGAATTTGGTACTCGGTTAAACAAAGAGGACACATGTCATTGTAAAGGTTTAACCCAAACTAGCAAATGCGTTTGCCATCCTCAGTCCTACAGGTTGTGTAAAGATGTAAATCAGGTTTTTAGGACCCACTAGTAAAAGTTTGTCATAGGACATGAACAACACAAGAAACCTATTGGCGCCGAAAGAACAACTGACGGGCTAGACTGTCAGACTATCAGCTCATTCCACGGACCAATAGTGTGGGGGTAAAAGTATGTCATAGCACAAGGACAGCACAAGGAACCTATTGGCACCGAAAGAACAATTGATGGGCTAGCGTGTCAGCCTATCAGGTCATTCCACGAGACAATAATGATCCTACACTGTATAGCTAGGCTGGAGGGAGTTTAAACATGGTTGACTTCGATAAGGTTTTAAACCCTGATGTTTCTTTGGAAACTCCATACTTGAAACCAAGTCATGGAGCCACACGTGTCATTGTAAAGTGACATGTATATTGACTTGGTTTATTCCGCAAACTTCTGGGTATTTCAGCCATTTTAAGATGTATCTCATATACACTATATAAAAGGTTGCTTGTTACAGTATACTGTCAAATCAAAATATGCGATTTAATGATCATATTGAGAGACTCACGGTAGAGTATATAATGTGGTATAACTTTATTATGTTCAATTAAAAAAGTCTTACGTAAAATGACTTTTTACTAACAATATCAAACTCTGGATTATTTGAAGAAAAAGTCGTTACATCTAAAAATAATAAATGTTTTAATAATGATCTATAACCTTGCGATCTGTATTGATATACCATGTACCCAATATGAACTCCGCGTTGGGTTCATCCCTATCTTTTATTTACATAATTTAATTTAAACTTCAAATTATTTTAGATAAATAATTTAGCGTGCTATATATAAACTAAAACTACCATTGATTTATTGTCTTCAAATGGTTCTTTTGTTTTGTCCTAGAATATCATCAATCAATCAAGAACTCTCCAAAGCCAATCATCAAACATGGAGAATATTCAATCATATATATTGAACCAATCACTAAAAGTTTATATTCCAATTACTATAGTTGGCAAATTGGCATTAAGTAAGAACTACATCAAGTCACTTCTTTGAAACAAAGGAATGATTTGACCATTTCTACAATAAAAAAACAATATTTCATCATAATGTTTTTTTAGACAACCTATCACCATCACCACCACCAATAAAAAAAACCCAATTATCAGTGTGTCATTAGCAATCTTGGGTGTTTGGTTAAGGTTCTTAGGATGATATGGTGACAAGATGATGCTTAAGGCATATTTGATGTTAGAAGTTTTAAAATATTTGACGGAAAAAGGTTTGTATATAACTTATTAGTTTATGATATATAAAATATTTAATATGTCAATTACTCGTTTTAATCTTCGTAATGAGCTTGTTAATATGATCGATTAATACATATAGTGTTATTATTTTGTTCAAAATTATTTTTTATATGCTAAAAAGTACGAGAGATAAAATGCCGAATTAAGAATTACGATAGAGAATGTGTATATAGATTTATGGCATATTTCATGTAATTTCGCTGTTTGTGGTATAATGAGCTAAATGGAGGACTTGACATTAAGGATACGTCTTCAAAATTTTCATGGCATGTGTCTACAAATATTTTCTTCCATGGTGCTTTGTCTTTCTTAATTAATCAATGAGTTGATTTTTTTTTAAAAAAAAAAGAAAGAAAGAAAGAAAAGAAAAACTAAAATAGATACGAGGGTTTCGGTTATATATTGGACATTGATGACTACAGTTGAAAGTACCGGGTGAAGGTATAGATATGACACTGCTTTGTGTTACGGGTTTGAGCCGTGGATTGGCCTATTACATAAAATGTAAGGTAAAATAACATACATCAGATCGTAAAGTGATCCGATCCTTTTCAGAACTTACGCAAATACGGAAGCTTACTACCCGAGAATTGGTCTAAGTTTTTGCATACATGGAAGGGTGTAAAAGAATGATCAAAATGACCGCGATCTTATTGGACATGTGTCCATATTTAGTTACCTTAGTCACTGTCGCAGCTTTGAATTATTAGTTATTATTCAATTCTCTAATTTATAATGGAACATGTCTTTTTGGTCATAACACTCAGCTACAAGTCCATAGCAACTTCTTTTTATCCTTACCGTAAAAAATATCACTTTTACTCTGCATATGGCCATTTTGGCATTTTGTTGCACCGAGTAATACTCATTTGTCTTTTAGATGATTATTTTAAACCAAATGCCTATTAAACTAAATTTGAACCATTTAGATATTGATCCATCATGTTTCTAATGTGATGATACTTCTTTCGAGATTATTTAATATATTTTCTTTTATTGTCAGTTGGCAGTAGATGTATGAAAAGAGGCGTGAGCCCCGTCTTTTCATTACTATAGGCTGAACTTTCTTTGCTTCTTTATTTTGTAGGTTAAAAACATACACTTAAAAGAAATTAATTCAGTCTAAGTTTATTCGATCTACGGTTTGCAGCTATTATTTATATGATATGACAATTTAGAAACCACAAAATTTTTAAATATATTCTGCCTTCTCTTCATGATGTAGTACATAGGATCTTTACTTATGTATTTAGATTCTTACAAGTTACTTCGGTTTTTACATGCTCTATTTTGTATAGATACTATATGATAGTCTTTCTTATGATTATACATAAATAGTATCTTAGGTATACAATATTAAATTTAGAAGATTGATTATATGCATAGCCTAGATATACTCATCGTATTTATAGAGTTTGATAGGCCATTGGACTCCGTTAAATAAAAAAAATTTCACATTTCAACCCAAGAAAAAAAAAAAAAAAAAAGGCAAACGCGTTGGAGTTTGAAGGTATCCTTCAGACTTGCATTAGCTGTTCCGCTCATAATTATTGAAGCCAGTGTGTCTTTCTCAGCTCTTTCACAACAGCAATTTCGACGTCAAGATTCCTATTTTTCAAATTTAATATTAATCCCTCCGAAGACAGAGCCCCCTATATATATACATTCAAATGCCTTCTCCATTCACCAAGTCAAGCAACAAGTCTTTCTCTTCTATCATTCTCCCAAGAATCACTAAATTAGTAGCGAGCTTTTATTTTCGATTGAAAATAGTAGCAGCTTTGATTCGATTAGAAATGGCTTCAGTTACAGCAACCCATGTCATCTTCATGCTTCTGCTTGTGATTTCTCTGTTTAATTTCAGTACTGCTTCAAGAAAGCTTGCTTCTTTGGTGCAAGATCAAACCCAACTTCTCAAATATCACAATGGTCCGCTTCTAAGAGGGAAAATTTCTGTGAATCTATTGTTCTATGGCAAATTCAACCCATCCCAGAGAGCAATCATTTCTGATTTCATCTCCTCCCTCTCCTCTCCTTCCACTCCTTTACAAACAGAACCCTCTGTAGCCACTTGGTGGAAAACCACAGAGAAATACTACAAACTTACCAACTCCAAAAGGCATTCTTCTCTGAATCTCTATTTGGGCAAACAAATAATAGATGAAAGCTATTCCCTTGGGAAATCACTCACCCAAAAGCAGATTGCTCAATTAGCATCAAGAAACCAACAAAGCTATGCTATTACTGTTGTTCTGACAGCTGCAGATGTAACAGTTGAAGGGTTCTGTATGAACCTTTGTGGAACCCATGGCTCCAGCAAGGGTGCAGCAGTGAGAGGTAAAATCCCAAGATTTGCATACATTTGGGTAGGCAATTCTGAGACTCAGTGTCCTGGATATTGTGCCTGGCCATTCCACCAGCCTCCATATGGACCACAGAACCCACCTTTGGTTGCACCTAACAATGAGGTGGGAGTGGATGGGATGATTATCAACTTAGGTAGTCAATTGGTTGCCACTGCTACAAATCCATTTGGAAATGGGTTCTATCAGGGACCAGCTGCTGCACCACTTGAGGCTGCATCTGCTTGCCCTGGGGTGTATGCTAAAGGGGCTTATCCGGGATATGCTGGGAATTTGTTGGTGGATAAAACTACCGGTGCAAGTTACAATGCTTGTGGTGCTAATGGAAGGAAGTATGTGTTGCCGGCTTTGTATGATCCTTCAACATCTTCATGTGCAACTTTGGTATGAGGAAAACCAAGATTTAGAATATAATGGGTAGTTAGAGACAGGAAAATTATTACATTGATTCATTCATTTGTTCTCCAAATCTATAGTACTTATTGATATTTTCATATGATACTTCAGATTTATGGTATAATGCCAAATTTTCTGGTTTGCTCATCTTTTCAATGCTTTTTGAACTGACATAGAGATCTATGGTATAATGGCAAATTCCTTTGTGTATGTGTGCTTGCTAGTTACTTTATCTAGTTACTTTATCTATATGAGGTTTGTGACATAGATCTTTTGCCTTCTGGTGGTCCTGGCAAAGTAACTAAACTGCTAAACAAAGATAGGCCGTCCCTCAAGTGTGATAAACTAGAATACCAGATGGGATAGTGCAAAACAACATTATGAACATAGAAGGAAAGGCACGGTTAATAAAATGCTACTGAAACCCTTTTAATCAAATTGTCTGTCCAACTTGGGCATGATGATAAACTACCCACCTCGCACTGTCCTCCCCCCGAATGATCGGTGCGGCGGTTAGGCATCCTTAGA
>AP025050.1:3382977-3409528 GCA_036186865.1 Eustoma russellianum | reverse complement strand
CCACCTCCCACCTATCCTACACATTCGATCAAGGTTGTCACTGCGAAGCTATAGTTAAGGTGCACGGGGTCTTACCGTCTAGCCGTTGGTACTCCGCATCTTCATGGAGAATTCAATTTCACCGGGTCCATGTCGGAGTCGGCCTACCTGAGGACATTTAGAGTTACTGCCTCCGTTTACCGTTCCTCCAAATTCAAGATTAGGGTAATCCTCACCTTCGTCTTCTGGATTCACAGAGTATCTTTTTTCGTATTAATAGAGCTTTACGTTAAATTTCATAGTCATAATGAGCATAGAAGTGTGAAAGAAGTCCCCAGCCTTCAACATCATACATAACCACAGCATACGGGTTAACGTCATCATCGTCTTTCTTCAGTGTTTCCTCACTCTTCATTATGTTCCAGGGCATTAAAGAAGCATCGGAAATTCTTTTATTCATGCAACAAAGCTGCAAGCATAAATCCCGCATACAGTCGATGAAGCAATACGTCGAATAGAGGTGAGAAATGTATATATATACAAGACAACAGATCATGTAGAAAGTGGTGAATGGACAGTACTTGATTTGTTCATTTGTTGCACCAGAAGTAGCATTTGAAATGGCCAGTGCAGCCACTTCCCTGATGCCAACATCAGCAGATTCAAGTGTATTCACTAAAGGCTCCATCAAACCAGCTGCAAATGCGTTCTGTTATAAAGAAACATCTCAACACGTATCAGACAAACAATATAGGAATTTTCAACTAGTTCATGAATGGAGGACTTCAAATTGCCCTACAGAAAGACCGTTTACTGATTTATTAACAAAAAAGAAAGAAAGAGGCGAAAAATACAGAAAGCCACTACCAAGAAAAGCAGTTGCCTTAACGAGGGAAGTGCACCGTTTATATAAACTTCATGCAGGTAAAACTTTAAACATTTCACAGCGCGTATTGGGATCAAAATAGTTGTGTAGTTTTTCAAGTACATCATCATCTTGATTGCACAAAAATTTGGAGCCATATTACTGTGATTATTAGCCACAGAAAAGCAACATTAACGGATAAGAGTGAATACTTCTATCACCCAGCCAGCAGCAGCACAAAGAGAAGAACTAGCCCAACAAGATTCTTTCTGGACGCTCACGTTTTCATGGTTGAAAAGTCTCTGCGCTTCTATAAATACATCTGAGAGCACAAGCTAAAACAGGAAAAAATAACACGCTTAATACTCTCCCCGCAAGCATAAACAGAACTTAAAGACATCATGAAATTTTCCTTTTGCTTTGTGTTCTCAAGATCGCATAATGGATGATGAACAATTAACAGACATCTCAACAACCCCAAGCTAGATGGCCAAGAGAGTAATTCAAGTAGTAAACAACTTAAAGTTTTGGGGAAAAAAGAAAAAGTTGTATGAAACGTACGGTCAACAGAGGCATCTGCATTTAAACGATAAAGACTGCGAAGAAAATCTAGAGGCAATCCATATGATTCTTAAGATCAAACAACATAAGTAAACAACAAGAATAGGAGGATTAAGTATTAATTTAAGATGTAATTGAAATAATACTGAAACAAGACTAGTCAAGAAACTCATAACTTATTCATGTTCTCATTTTCTTTCATAAGGTTTCCTAATGTGCGAGGTGCCCCAATGACCACAAAAGGAGATTCATGGCTACAGTAAATATAGATATAAACATCTGAATACCAATTAAACTACGTCTCGTAGGCAATATCTTAAATTTTCGCACTCGTGGTAGACAAGTAAACCGAGTTGGATACAAAATATGATGCCTTCAACATTAGGACATTCATAGTATAAAATATGACGAGTTGAAGGCATCTCTGATTGCACATGTTGATACATCTATTGATATGAATACCTTTTACCAACCAGGAGTGTGGTTCAATTAAAGTCCTGTCAGTAGTAAAGTAAGGACCTTTAAAACTCTATTATGCCCAGTCATGCATACTTGGATGTTGCATATTTGACATACGGATGTTACAATAATACTTATAATAACACATACTACGGTATAAATAAATTACTTTATCATGTTTGTCTCTAACTCAAATATGGTGGAACTAAAGAAATATTATATTTGTATTTTCAACCATATGCCTCTAACTTGATTTTATCTTCCTCAGGAGGTTAAACTTGTTTAGTAATGGATAAAAAAATATACATGCAATATGATAGATTTGCACTTGGACACAAAGTTCACAGGATCCTTTCTCTGCAAGATGTCGCTCTTTTTATGTCTTAGAACGAGACACAGTCATTTATGATGTATTTTAATAATTTCATTTATCAAAACGTATTTGTATAATGAAAAATAATAATAACATAAGCAACTTTCAACCTGTATAGACTTTCAATATACACGGTCAATACCCGTTGATGTGGAATACCAATTGGAATATCGACCATCAAGAAAAGATGACGACATAGCTCAGTTAGTATTCGGATTGAGAAATTATTTTAAGAAAGATTACAGGTTTGAACCAGAACACACGCAACATAGGTACAATAATGATGTCTGAACGAGTAATGATTTTGCTATTGTATCCGGTCTAATTGGGTTAAAAGGTTACCAACGGACACTGAATTCCTGATTTACATCCTCCCCAAAGCTGTATAGGACTGTGACGGTGGAACTCATAGGACCAAGGGTATTAGCCTTTTGCTCTAAGAACAAGAAAATATCTTCAGTGCCTCTAGGGTATAGGTCAGTTAGTACTCGGGTTAGGACATTGCTCCAAAAAAGCGCAGGTTCGAACCAAGACATGCGGTGTAGGTGCAATAATGATGTATGAGCCAGTAATGCCGGAGCTATTGTATTCGGCCCAATTATATTAGATGGTTGTTTGTCCGGTTTGCGGTAGACATCTTGCAGTGGGTCTCTGATAAAGCTTTACTAACCTATAAAACCGTTGGACTTCTAATTTATATCATCTATAAAAATTTTTGGAACTGAGACCGTGAGTACTGAAGGGGTATTGACAAAAAGATCTTCAGCGTGTCACCATAGTGTCAGCTCAATAAAGTCACCATTGAAGTAGGTAAAGACTAAAGAGCAACACAAGATGACGGATGTTTGATAACGTGTCCTTGTATTCCTATTTAGGAGTAGCTAGTAGTTATTTCAAAGTTAGTTTTCTTATATACAACTAAGGAAATGTATGAGTAGTTGTACTATAAACATGATATTCGTTCTTTATCTGTTTATTGTTTATTGATTATGGTTACTATTAGACCACTCAAATTTATTCCTATAATATTTGAAAATAAACATAGTAATTCATCATAAAGAGATATAGTATAAAAATAAGATTATAAATAATATAGACTAATGAGTAAAGAGAGATAGTGCAAAAATATGCCGTTATTCTTTTATTGTATTCTATAACTTTTATAACGAAAGCCGTTTTTCTTTTAAAATTAGCCGTTTGATCATTACTCTTAGATCACTACTATTGCAATGTGACAAATTTTATAATGGTCAATTGGTAAGTTTTATTAGTTACACTTATTCGCCAATAAAAAAATAAGAACAAAAGCCAACCTTCCGTTTTGCTATATGTATCGTTACCAAATATCAACTATTCTTTTTTTTTATTAGTTCATAAATATCTAATAATTATCAATTTTTTTATCACAAAGTTTGTAACATGACAAAAAAAAACAACATTATCCTATTGCCATGGAAGCTCACTCATATAGCGGGATATGGAGGGTACAATGTATGCAACCATACTCATATATTAGAAACACACAGAAGTTGTTTCCCGATAACTCATAATGATGCGTCAAGTTATGTCGATCAACTGTTACTTCACAATATAAGAAGCGCAACCAATTTATTGAGTCATTTTGATTTACTCTATTATATACTAACTTTAAAGAAAGTATATCATTGACTCCATTAAAAATGTAAACAAATAACTTTATGAATTATTATTATTATTATTATTATTATTATTATTATTATTATTATTATTATTATTATTATTGCAAATCAATAGATTATCCCTCCCAACTACCGCAAAGGAACAACTTTTCCTTACACAACCACCACCACCGGCCACCATTGTCCCCACCATACTCCTCCCCTTTTCAAACTTAGAAACGTTCCTAAACGTCCCCATGACATAGACTATGAAAATAGACAAGACCTAATCAATTGAAAGAGGGAAGCTGACAGTTTGAATTCGTTTGCAAGGCATTTGTGGGAAGTTGATAGTTTGAATTCGTTTGGAAGGTATTTGTGGGGAATTTAATTTTTTGGGATGCATAATGTTGTATTTGTGTATATAGTCTGTCTTTTGTCTAAATCTATCAGATACCCGATTTACACCTCTACAATTCCGGTAGGACCAAGAGTTAGCATAAATCTTATTGGTTGTGTACAACCTTTTTAGAAACGTTCCTAAACGTCCCACCAAAACCTCCTTATAAATCCCCGCCATCTTCCTCCATCCTCCTCCTCAGGTACCTACTACCAGCCACCCATCAGCTCCAAGGTATCCAACACAAACAAGAAAACGAAAAACATTTACCATTTGCAAAACCAAAAAATGGCTTTTACAAACACCCATAATTCCCTCCTACCAAACAACTCTTTAGCTCCAAATCTCACACCTTTCCTACAATCACAAAAACTCTCTCTCCATGCTCCTTTGAAAGTAATCCAGCCAATATCCGCCGTTCATGCAGCCGATTCTTCTACTTCCCCCCTTGTTTCCGGCAAAACGCTTCAGAATCAAAAGCTCGCTTCTCCTCCTTCTGCCGCCACAGTTCCTGCGACGATTTCCACAAAAGCATCAGAAAAGTGGGCCCCAGATAGCTGGAAAAGCAAGAAAGCGCTTCAGCTGCCGGTATACCCGGATGGAGAGGGGTTAGAATCGGTGCTTAACACTTTGGATAGTTTCCCGCCAATTGTGTTTGCTGGTGAAGCGAGGAGCCTTGAAGAACGGCTGGGGGAGGCGGCCATGGGGAAGGCTTTCTTGTTGCAAGGTGGAGATTGTGCGGAGAGTTTCAAGGAATTCCATCCTAATAATATAAGAGATACTTTCAGAATTCTTCTGCAAATGGGAGCTGTTTTGATGTTTGGTGGACAAATGCCTGTCATCAAGGTCGTCCCTTTACTCCTACTGTTCATGTAATTAAATTAAATCTATTTTCTGGTATATGTGTGTGTATCTTATCTGTCTTATTTTAACCAACGCAATGGTAAAAGTTGTCGTCATATGTATATACTATCATGTGTTCATACGTGTTACTTCGATGGTAATGGGCTCCTTGTGCTATTCTTCTTGTACTATGACAAACTTCTACTAGTGGGCTTTGAGAACCTGATTTACATCCCTACAATTTCCTGTGGTACCCGGGGTAGCAGGGGCCTTACTGGCCTTTATCATGTGTTCATGAGACGTCATTTTCCAAATTTTCCCTAATACATAACTACATAATTTGAATGGAATACGTGCACCGAAACGTGTATAAAGATATGTCTAAACCATGTTATAGTGTCAGTTCTGGGAAAAAAATTGAAGGCCCCCCACTTTTTTAATTTTCTGGTAAATAGGTGGGAAGGATGGCCGGTCAGTTTGCCAAGCCAAGGTCAGGTGATTTTGAGGAGAAGAATGGTGTGAAGTTGCCTAGTTATAGAGGGGACAACATCAATGGAGACGCTTTCGATGAGAAGTCAAGGATTCCTGATCCTCAAAGGATGATCAGGGCCTACTGCCAATCTGCAGCTACACTGAATCTGTTGAGGGCGTTTGCCACAGGAGGATATGCTGCTATGCAGAGAGTTACACATTGGAACCTGGACTTCACGGAGCACAGCGAGCAGGGCGACAGGTATATCAATTACAATCATTTCTTTGATGTGTTAGAAGTTGTTATAACATGCTCATGAGAAGAGAAATTATAGTAAAATTGTTATCTTGATCGATCCGTATATTTTGTATGACTTAGATTTGTTAGTTAGCCAGTTTTACTATCTTAGCAGACTTCTGTTTGATATTGATAATAAGTAGCTGTTGTGGCCTGGCAGGTACCGGGAGTTGGCTCATCGAGCGGATGAGGCTCTTGGTTTCATGGCTGCAGCTGGACTTACAATGGACCATCCCATCATGAAAACCACTGAATTCTGGACATCTCATGAGTGTTTGCTCTTGCCATACGAGCAATCTCTTACGCGATTAGATTCCACTTCTGGCCTATACTATGATTGCTCTGCTCATTTTCTTTGGGTTGGGGAACGCACTAGGCAGTTGGATGGTGCTCATGTTGAGTTCCTTAGAGGAGTTGCCAATCCTCTTGGTATTAAGGTAAATGCCACCCTTTCGTTTGTCAGTTCATTGTTTTAGATTAGGTGGGACTTGTGTGTAAGATTTGGTTGATGAGCGCGTTTTTCTATTTGAAGGCAAGTGATAAGATGGACCCAAATGAGCTAGTCAAGCTGATAGAGATCTTGAATCCTGAGAACAAGGCAGGAAGGATAACGATCATAACGAGAATGGGAGCAGAGAACATGAGAGTGAAGCTACCTCACCTAATCAGAGCAGTCCGGAGAGCTGGCCAAATAGTCACTTGGGTAACAGATCCTATGCATGGAAACACTATTAAAGCTCCCTGTGGCCTAAAAACTCGGCCCTTTGATGCCATTCGGGTAAGATTTTGAGTCATATTCAAATTGTTTTCTGAAGATAAATGGAACAGATTGTCATACTTAATGAGGGTCACTGTTTTAAATCTTTGAAGTCCTTGACAATTTACCATGGTGTTAATAAGTTGCATTAGATTCAAATATATCGGAAACGGTGCTTAGGAGGTAAGACTTCCCTTTCTTAAGCATCTAATGCAGATTAGTAGATGATGGCGAGTTTAGAGGAACTGGTAAGATTGTAATTTTGTGTCCTTGAGGTCACGGGTTCGAGCCGCGGAAACAGCCTCTTGCCTGTTGCACAAAATGTAGGGCAATGCTATGCATATCCGATCGCGAAGCGATCCGATCCCTTTTGGACCTTGCGCAAACGCGGGAGCCTAGTGCCACCAGTAGACATTTTTTTCCCAGAGTTGTTAGATGTCATTTTCGATGAGTAGGTTATAAGACGATTTGCGTAGAAATTGGGTCCTTTGGTCACTTATTTCATGTCTTAAATACCAAAGTATGACATATGTACTTCTAAGCTTTTATGTAAGGGATTTTTTTGGACTTGTGTTCAACAGGCTGAAGTAAGAGCCTTCTTTGATGTACACGAACAAGAAGGAAGCCATCCAGGAGGTGTTCATTTAGAGATGACAGGCCAAAATGTGACAGAATGTATCGGTGGTTCACGTACTGTTACATTCGATGATCTAGGCTCACGCTACCACACCCATTGTGATCCTAGGCTCAATGCTTCTCAATCATTAGAACTCTCATTTATTATTGCAGAGAGATTGAGGAAAAGAAGGCTTGGATCACAGAAGTTGTTAGCTTTGTAAATGTCCTTGCCTGATTATAAGGGTACCTAATATATTTATTTCTTTTTCTTGATGTCAAATTATCTGTTTTGTTTTATATATACTGGAAAATGTACTATGTACCTTATGAATTGAGCAACCAAATGTTGTTATGAGATTTGAAAAAAAAAAACAAGTGCTCAATAAAGAGTGAGCTATGTCTAAACGTTGAGATTTTGGTTGAAATTTTGATAGAGAGTTTGGGACCAGATTTTCTTGATGTCCCATCTTTCCAACTTTCACTTCTTTCATATATACAACAACAATATTACCTCATTGCCTTAGAGGCTCCCGTCTATGGAGGATACGTAAGGTCGGATGTACGCAACCATATACATGTATTAGAAAGGTTGTTTTCTAATAACTTATAATGAAATTGGATCAAGTCGATCAATTGCTACTTCATAATATAACAAACGCATCTAATTTAGTGAGCCATTTTGATTTGTTCTATCATATTCTAAAGTAAATCTCAGATATTTTAAACCAAAATTTATGAGTTAGGTAGGGTAGTTGGATGTCGGACAGAATTTTATCATCAACCATCAGAGATGACTTATAATTAGTATATCCTCCCAAGATTCTTGAGTCACAAGCATCATATACTCTTTTAGAATGAGTTCGAAATGGGTTAGTTGGTTGTCCGAAGATGCTGTTATGACAATGACTGCTAAAACTATGTTTCTCTAGTAAAATCGAGCTCCAAGCTCATCAAATTGAAAGGAGTTGAACTTCAAATGTAGCCATGAAAATGCAGAGAAATGAGAGGTTGAACGAAGAGAAGAGAGTGACTTCTTTTCTCATTGAAGTCTAAAATCTGATTTACAACTAACTATTCTGCAGTTTACATACAAAATTGAGCTAAGATATTTTCTATTATCCAGCTGTCGAGCACGTGCTTATTTAGCTCAAGTAACAGTTGCTGCATTTCAGTTTTAGCATTGCACCTCGATCAGCGATGCACAAGTCAACTCTCTTGACTGTTGAATCTTCCCACCAAGTTATCTCTTTTGATCCTGAGCCGTTAGATCTTTTATTCTCATGTATATTCTCAACATTCCCCCTCAAACCATGATAGCTATACACATTACACCATCCAAAAGCCTTCAATAATTGTGGTAACCTCTGTTTTCCTAGAGCTTCGGTGAAGAAATCATCCAACTGACCATCTGATCTCACTGGTAAAGGCCTGATAATCCCCTTAACCAGCTTCTCTCTCACAAGATGTCAGTCTATTTTGATATGATTGGTTCTTTCATGGAACACTTGATTTCAGCTATGTGCACGGCACTCTTGTTATCTGCTTGAGGACCACTGATTTCCAGGTCTTGTAACAAGTATAATAACCAATGCCCTTCACACGTTGCCGAGGCCATATCCCTATACTCAGCCTCTAATGAACTCCTAGATATTGTGGTTTGTTTCTTTGTCTTCCAAGAGATCAATGAACATACAATATCCACTTTGGACTTTCTAGTTTCATTACATCTTGCCCAGTCAGAATCACAAAATGCCTTCAACATGAGATCACTCTGAGATGGATAGTATAAACCTTATGCAGGTGTTGATTTGATATACCTCAGTACCCTGTATACTGCCTTAAGATGTAGCACTGTGGGACAATCTAAGAACTGACTCAACTGTTTAACTGAAAATGTGATATCAGGTCTGCTCACTGTTAGGTACAAAAGCTTTCCAACCAGCCTTCTATACATGCTGGCACCTTCTAGTACCTCTGAGTCCCCATGTGACAAATTCATCACAGTATCTATAGGTACATAATGAGGCTTGTGCTCTAATATGCCTGTTTATTCCAACAATTCTAGAGCATACTTCAGCTGAGATAGTATTATGCCATGATTACTTGTAACTACTTATATTCCAACAAAGTACCACAACTCATCCAAATCTTTAATTGTGAATGTAGTGTTCAAATATTGCTTGAGACTTTAAACCGTTGCTAGCCACAATTATGCCATCTGCATATACAATTAAAGCAATGAACTTACCTTTCATGCTTCTAACAAACATGCTATGGTGATTGTATGAACTCCATAGGCGTCAAAGCCTCGACCAACCTTGTGTTCCACTGTCACCTGGTTTGTCTCAGCCCATAGAGTGACTTTTGCAATTTTGCACAAGTGTCCATGTCTCCCCTTAAAGCTAGAAGGCAAGTCCAAATAAATTTCTTCTGATAAATCTTCATAAAAAACGCGTTATTGATATCAAGTTGATGTAAGTGTCATCATTTGGCTGCTACAAGTGCAATGACAAGCTTGATAGGAGTAGCTTTAGCAACTGGAGAAAAGGTCCAAAAAGTCTATACCAGGCTGTATAATCATTGGCTACGAGCCTTGCTTTAGGGCGTTCAATGGACCCAACAGCATTGCGTTTTAACTTAGACACTCACTTATACCCAATGGGTTGTATCCCATATGGCAAATATGTCAACTGCCAAGTGTTATTTGACTCATAAGGCTTTGATTTCCTGCTTCATAGCCTCCTGCCATTCATTGGATTGTACAGCCTCCTGATAAGTCTTAGGATCGATAACAGAATGTGCAGTTAGTAAATAAAGTCTAAACTTTGGAGATAACAGATCATAGGACAAAACTTGGGATAGAGCATGAGAGGTATAAGTAGGAAGAACGGATGGACTGTCTTGAAGTTGGTTGCATATGTAGTGCTGAAGATAGGACGGAACAGATTTAGCTCTAGTAGATTTCATGACCACTTTCTGCTCAGCAGCCAACTCTGATTCTTCCAACAATTTTACTAGATGTAGATACCGATTCTGAGTCATTGGCATTGCACTTTGATTGCTCTGTGAATATTGGCTCTGTGAATTAGTTGAATATTGATTCTGAGAGGCAGAAATCGTGTTCCTGACACTTCGAAAATCATCAACATTGGTGTTAACTCTGCATCATTAATTTCAAACTCATCAAACTGATTCAAATTTGCATAGGCTCTATACTTTGGCTTATATACAGGTGGATACCCATAATTTTTGTAACATTTATCAACCGAATGGCCAGTTATACCATAGTGTGAGCATTGAGGCTTTTTTCATACCAAATGAATACATGTTGCCCTTAGGGTTTGGACCATCACTCCTGTAACCTTGTCCTCTGCCTCTACCTAGGCCTCTAGTCGCCATAATGGAAGTATCACAAGTGTTGTGGTGCTCAGAGAAGTAATTGAGACGCCTCTCGTGTTTAATAGTCATACCACAAGCCTTTTTAACAGTAGCTATAGGATGCATGAGCATCACCTGAGACTTTACATTAGCAAAATCCTCATCGAGTCCTTTCAAAAACCTGATTACATACTCAGCTTCAGTTTGTTCTCTTAGTCTAGGTATTAAATCACAATGACATTTAGGTGTTCAGGGACACGTAAGGGGAGGCTGAACCACAGCTAACTCATCTCATAATATCTTTAACCTAGTAAAGTATTCATAGACAGAGCTATTTCCTTGTTTAACTTTCTGAATTTCATCCATGAGATCCGATACTATAAATAAATCGACTTGACAAAACCTTTGCTCCAAATCAATCCAGATTCCTCTGGCACAATCAAGCCACAATACACTTCGCACAATTTGAGGAGTTCACAGAATTAGTAATCCAGGAAATTACCACATGTCTTACATTGATACCAAGCATGGAAGGTTCCGTCTCATTGATCAGGAAATTGAAGCGTTCCATCAATGAACTTAATTTTGTTTTTGTAGCACAACGCTATTTTCATCACACGGCTCCGATTGATAATCGATGCTTCCTTGTAGAGGTGGTTGAACCAAGTGTATTGATGGATTCTCACTGGGATGAGAATTTTTAAAAGCAAAAGGATTTGAAATGGTACTATAATTATCGTAAGGCGTATGTTATTTCTTAAATTTGTGTACTCGTATAGACCATTTTATAGAAGCTTTCTTTTAAAAGTATTTTCATACCAATGATGCATTCACTATGTCACCGTCTTTTGGAAGCTCACGGATAAATTTGACGAGTAAATATGAGTAGTTAGTCTCATTCAGTCAAATTTATAGATGTATGTGTGGGTTTTTTTAAATAATCAATTAATGTGTTGTTCTTATTGTCATGTAATTTTTATAACATCGTTTCATTGTGTCGCACTCATTATTTATTTTCGAATACCATAAAATTTCTGGCACTCTTTGGAATCACATTTAAATTCCAAAAATTTTCTATATCATTTGTGAAGAAAAGCTTTAGCTAAGTTTTTTCTTTATTATACCTTTCACATTATCTAAAAAACAAATTTTACAGAAAATAGTGATACTATTTGAAAAGACCGATTAGCTTATTTTAAAGATCTCATTTCAAAAATCAAAATGAGTATCATTTTTTTTTCTTTTATGTTATTTATAATGGTGTCATCAATATTCCCGGTCAAGGTTAGAGTTCTTCTTCTTTTTTTTTTCCCTTTCCTATTTCTTACGGGTCTGTTTGCTTTTCTAAAATTGTTCGTTTAGGGAAAAAATACCATATGTATTTGAATGAATATTAAAAATATTTTCTTTTTAATAAAGGTAAAAAAGCTATGTTTAAACGAAAATAAAGAAAAGGACGATGCTAGTGTCATCTATTTTGTTTCCAGTTTCACTACTTATATATGGAATGAGATCACTTCAATTAATTTTTTTATCACTCTATGCGTCACAGTACGACACGTGACAGCAGAGATGGGTGGTGAGACTATATAAGGGTGTCGCATGATGACCCATTGGATGAGGAATTTGAGGTGTGATAATCCTAACACTACTTATACACTATAGATTCTAAACTAAAAATGGAAGGTATTAAAAAAATTACTGACAAGCCTCTCAAAAGGAAAATAGGGGAAGAAACAGCGAGGAAAATTTGGGTAGAGAAAAGCAAAAGAATCTGTTCGCGTAAACGCGGCAACACCGTGTCGGTTATTATCTTCTCATTCCAAAGTCGTAAGCCTCCCACTTTCCCTCTTTTTCCATCTCTCCTCAATCTTCAATTTTTGCAAAATTCTCCAAATTTCAGAACTCTGAAAGGTGGACGAGACGACACTCTCTTTGATATCGTTGAGAGAGAATTTGATTTAAGAATTGGTGCTTCAAGAATGCTAATGGAGGTGGAAGCGCAATCTGAATCGAGACCGTCAATTTTAAATCCACTGCCGAAGGATCGGAGGGCGGAGGCGCTGGGAGATTTGCGAATCCTTCCGGACGAAACCCTGTGTGCTATTCTAGCCTATCTTTCTCCTCGCGATGTTGGTCGCGCTGCTTGCGCCAGCAGGTTTCTTGACTCCGTTTGGTTTTTCAACTGTTCTGTTTATTTACTTGGATTGTGCCGTTATCGTTTTTGAGCCGACTTGCATGTAACTTGTTAGATTCTTCGAGTTCGAATCTTCTTACATGGAAACAAGTTTACATTTTGTACCGAGGCTTTCGTAGAAACTGAAGCAAGTTAATTGCTCTACATGTATAATGTGTTGGTGATAGCTTTGGCAACTAAAATGAAGTGTTCTAATGATTAGTTCTGAGAAATTTCTGGAAAAGTGAAATTCAGCTGAAACGGCAGATAAAGCAATCAAAGTTGGATTGCCCATTAAAAATGTTTATTTGTCAAGTCCCCACCTCCCCTCTATTTTGAAGTCATTTTACATCTTCTGCAATGTAGTTTGTTTCAACGGTATTCTGTATCATGAGATATTGAGATTCCATTTGCTCCTCTTTGATCAAATTGCATTATAACTTCTGTTATCCTAGTCTTAGCCTTTTGTTTTCTTATTACTAATTGATCCTAGTCTTAGATTTTTGCTTTGATTTTTGGTATTTTTCCAAGGTAAGTTAAGTACCTTTTGACTGATATGCACAAGGGCACACTTCCACGCTAATTGATTCTTGACGATCACCCCTTAGCCAATTGATTGTGAAGTAGATTTAATAGATTAGATTAAACTAGCTGTCTATGTATTCTAATGTGGGGATTTCGCTGGCATACGTGCTTCCCTGCCCTTGTTTGAAAAAAAAGGGTTTCTGGGTTGAAAATGAAGATGGGTTGTGTGTGTGTTGCTGGATACTCGTACTTAATGAACCTTTTCCTGCCTAATGCCTTCCACAGTGCTTGAATTCCTTTACATATGCAGTGTAATGTATATCTTCTGCAATGAGGAGCCCCTGTGGATGTCTCTATGCCTGCAGAATGTGAAACGTTCGCTGCAGTATAAAGGTTCTTGGAAGAAAACAACTCTTCATCTGTATGGATAATTTGGTTTAGTGAAATCAGTTTGCTGGGATTTCTTACTGTCCCCTTAATGTATTCATTTTGCATGTTAACTAATTGATTGTAATTCATTGGAATCCTGTGCATAGGTTGGACTTACTGTCTACGGAGGAGTTATGGTCCCCAAAATCACTGCAGTTTGATGGTATAGTTTGACTGAGATCTGGAGTTCTATTGAACAGTCTCCTTATTCCTCTACTGACGATGATGTTGTTTTCCTCTTTAAGGGTTTTGCTCACTCTTCCTTTATCGAAGATTATATCGATGTTATACCACTTTGGATGGATTCTCTTTCGATGAAGGCAGCGTGGAACGAAGGAATAATCTGTCTTTTGAAGAATTTGACAAAGATTTTGACAGTCAGAAACCAGTGAGGCATTCACGTGCTATTTCTAGTACATGATTGAATATGCTGCTTGTCCATAAAGTTGTTTTCAGTTTCCAAGTTTCATACCTCTTTGGTAGCCTCATCTGAAATGCATGCTGATGTTCCAGTTTTTGTCTTATTGTTTTTGGGAAAAGTGGCCCTATTCATACTTCCTTTTATAATATTTGGCGGCGTTTTGGCCTCGAAACTTACATTTTTCTTGTCAGATGTTCCAAAATCATGCCTTACGAATGCTGACCAAAAGTGGTTCCCAGTGAAGTGTTTTTGACTTGTTACCTAGATGACTTGAGCAACTATAATGGCAGTGTCGTGCAAAAGTTATCTTGTTTCTTTAACTGCCCTTGCTGGTTACTTGAGTTCCCTTCTACTAGTCATATAGCCTTTTTCACTTGTCATGCCTAGTTATTTCGACTTGAAAAAAAAAAGAATGTTTAGTTATTAGGCTTTCTTCTTCGTACAATGTGGATTCTTAATTAATTTGGTGAATCTCTCTCTCTTTTTTTTTTTTGTTTTTTTTGGTACAGTAGTCTTCTCAATGCATATGCAATTTTGCTGGGTGTTCTATTTGGGTTGGAAATCAGGAATTTGCATAGTTTTTATTCATCTTTTCCTTTATTAGTACTTCTTTATTTCATGTTACAGGTTTTAATCCTAGGCCTGTCTGATACATGGCCAGCTAGGAAAACTTGGACACTTGAAAAGCTAGTGAAGAACTACGGTGACAGAACATTTCAATTGTCTCAGAGAGGTCCTCGAAAGATTACTATGAGATTTAGTGATTACAGCTCATACATGCAGATACAGCATGATGAAGATCCGCTTTATATATTTGATGATGAGGTGCTTGATTTCCTCATTGTCCTTTTTTTTGTATTAAGAGTAGAATATTGAAAACTTTATTTCGTGTAGTTTGGAGAAGTTGCTCCTTCTTTACTTGAGGAATACAGTGTGCCACATCTGTTCCAAGAAGATTTCTTTGATGTATTATCTAGAGATGAACGACCTCCTTTCAGATGGCTCATTATTGGGCCAGAGAGATCTGGAGCATCGTGGCATGTCGATCCTGCTCTTACTAGTGCCTGGAATACTCTTCTTTGCGGTCGTAAAAGGTAATACTAAATGATAAGCTCAGATCTAGACCCTATTTTAATACAGTTTTTCCCTTTCTTTTTCAAACTTTACCAGACATGTAGACCTTTGGACTCATTTTTAGGTTGCTACAATTTTAGGTTGCAACGTTGTTGTAGCCTTTATTGTAGATCCAACAACGCAGATTGCCCATGAAATCAAGATAGTGGGTGTTTTGTGCCTACATAGAAAAAGTTTGGCTGAATCATCATTTAGCCATTTCTACAGTATATTTCATTTTCATGTCCTTAAAGTTAATCTTGTTTAAATAATCAGTTATTTATATTTCATTCATTTTGTTCATCGTTGAAATATCTATGCCATTTTATGAGATAAAATGTGAGAAAGAATCAGAGCAGACAATAATACAAAGCTATTAGTTTTTGCCTCATGCCTGATTGCTATCCTAGTCTATGTAATATTATGTTTTATTTCACTTTAAACTTTAAGTGGCTTCGGCTTTTATATATTGGAATTCTCGTGGACAGCAAGTAAGTGGTTGTCTTTTAGTAGTATTTGGGATGCTTGGTGTAAGTTATGGTTTATGAATGAGATATTAATGTAGTACCGCTCCCTGTTGTATCTTCCGGTTTGACTCGTGTTTCCTCATCTATTGTCCTGATGTTAGACACCATAGTATTACCTTTTAATATTAGTGCCGTGCCTTTTCCCCTGTATGTTCCAGCAGTAATTAACCTGAATTTTAAGTGAAACCGTGGCACTTGTTTTGCCATATAGTAGGGGTTTCTAGCAGACTTGTTTCATAACTGGAAAAAGTCTTACTTGCACATCTGCGAGGAGGCAGATGTCCAATAAGTGTATTCTTGATATTCTTAAATCTGAATTTCGATTGGAAAGAAAAAGGAGATTTGGTCATAAACTGAAGCCTATAACTGTTGACCTCATATTACAGCAATATTCTGGGAAGGGTCTGCTTTTTGAAAGTGGGGAAGAGAAGTGTTTGGTTCTTTGTTTTGCAGTTATTTATTCCTTTATATTGTATTATTGCGTGGCTATTTTCCCCTTTTTTTTGGCTTTTGTTTTGTTTGGTTTTGACTTTTGTTTTTGTTCCCGACCTTGCCCAACATATATACTGGTGCACATCTGTCCAGTCTCTGATGTTATTTAGTATATTGAACCTTTTCCTTTTTGTATGTTGAACTGAAATGGGCTTGACTTCTACACAGATACATATGCCTCTGTGTGTGTGTGTGACTCTTTGTGAGGGTGTGTGTGCATGTGTGTGTGTGTATATATATATATATTTGATGGATCTGTCAAGATCCTTGATGTTTGAAGTATTTTTTTTTTATTACAATTGTTGTCATTACCATCTATAACAAGGCAAATTCATCTTCTTCGAAGAAATCTAACTCGAATATCACTTGAGTTATCTCCTGACCACGATTTTCTTCAGCCTTATTCCGAAGTTCCCTACGTAATTAGTCAAAATAATAAAACGATTCAACTATTCCGATCTTGCAACAACAGACGCCGCCATTCAGATTCCTCTATAGGCACCACCGCCATGGCGGACCTAACCGCTTTCACTCCGGTTGGGCTTAGACGATACATATTCAACCTGATAGTCATCAATCTTTGGAATCCAGTCGTTTGTAGCTGGATTTGTCTTGTAAACAATTTCTCGAACACCTTCAGTACTATTCTCGTTACTTCTCTCGTTACTTCTCGGCAATTGAAGATCATAATTTTCCCCACCTGTTTCGCTAGCCACCTTTATAAATCCACTCCCTGTCGTATGATGCTGTTTATCTACAGAATCCAATTCCCGATAATACCCTGTTTCAGTAAATTCTTCTTGCACAACTGCTCCAGTCCCATTAATTATAATCTGAGATTGAGACTGAAGAGATTTAAGCTTTTGGAGTTCTGGAACAGGGAAGTTTCCATAGGGGTGGTTAGATGACGGCGAGGCAGCGGCTTCTTCAGACTCGCTTCTGTTGGGTTTGGTGGGTAGGGACTCGAGCTGGGCTATATATATATATATATATATATATATATATATATATATATATATATATATATATATATATATATATATATATATCTGTGTGTGTGCGTTTTTTTTTTTGTGTGTGTGTGTGTGTGTATTTGTGTGTGTGTCTTGTTTGTCTGTGTAAAATGTATATTTCTCAATGTGGTGTGTATGTGTAGTGTTTACATAAACATTTACACTTTGACATGTAGGTGGGCGCTGTATCCTCCTGGCAAAGTACCTATAGGCGTGACAGTGCATGTTAATGAAGATGATGGTGAGGTCCATATTGATACTCCGACTTCGCTGCAGGTATGGTATGCAAAGTTGTTGCAACACTTAATTTTTGTTGTTGTTGCTTGCTTAACTATCTCTATTGGTTCTATTTCTATCGATGTGTGTATGTTTTTTTTTTCCAACAGTGGTGGCTGGATTTTTATCCTCTTCTTTCTGATGAAGACAAGCCAATAGAATGTACTCAACTTCCAGGTGAAACAATATATGTTCCTACAGGATGGTGGCACTGTGTGCTGAACTTGGAAACCACTGTCGCAGTCACACAAAATTTTGTCAATTCAAAAACCTTCGAGTTTGTGTGCTTAGATATGGCACCAGGTTACAAGCATAAAGGTGTTTGTCGGGCTGGATTGCTTGCTCTTGAGAAAGAAGACTTTCCTAGGTTTGGTATGCACGAACTGAAGACACAAAATGGTGCCTGCCACTTGGACCTTGAAAGGAAGGACAAGAGAGCTAGAACATGCCAATCCGCAGAGACTTCAAACCCGCTTAAGACTGGAAATGATGACCCAGGATCTAACAACGTGATTAATTTTGAATTTTCATACAATATTGACTTTTTGTCCACCTTTTTGGACAAAGAGAGGGATCACTTCATTTCTTTATGGAGCTCAAGCAACATCATTGAGCAACGGAAAATGAGAGAGTGGTTAGTTAAGCTCTGGGGCAGAAAACCAGGGCTTAGGGATCTAATTTGGAAGGTATCAATTATATTGCCTTCGGCATATTTGTCATTTCTAGTGCGTGATATAGCTCGTTTAATTTATATATTGTCCCCTTGGAGCAGAAGAGTTTATTTGATAGAACAGAGTTGTATTTCCCTGAACAATATTCGGCTTGATAACTTGTATGGATTTTATTATTTTATGATATCGAGTGATTGCTTAAGTAGTGTATGCTGAGTTCATATCTTCATTTCTTAAATCATCTTTCTGGCGGGTGATTGATTGCCAATATGTGAGGCTAGGTCTATGTGGTACATCAAATGCCAGTTAGCTATGTATCAGTTTCTGCTTTAATGCTGTGTTTACGCTTTTTGACCTTAAGGTTTTTGCAGCTAACACCGTTTCAACATTAATTGACTAGGGAGCCTGTCTTGCATTAAATGCTTCTGGATGGTTTGACTGCTTGGGAGAAATCTGTCGATTTCATAACTTGCCTTTACCTACAGATGAAGAAAAGCTACCAGCTGGGACTGGTAGCAATCCTGTAAGTTTCAGCTTAACATGAATAATTTCGTTTTTTAGATAACAAAGTTACTCAGATGATTAACTATCCTGTAAAATGACATGCGCACACAGAAATATAGAGCAGAACTCTATGTTTGTCTATGCACATGTCAATTTAGAAAGAAGAGAATATTCTTGCTAACAGCAGTTGGATTTCACATATGGAAGTATGCACCGATTAAAAAACAAAGATCCACAGCCCGATGCATATATATTGATCAGAGCATGCACATAAAGAAGTTATTATATTTTTTCTTTTCTTTCCTTTTTTTGCTCCCATGTCAGCATAATCGTATCAATATAATGCATTTTGGAACTTCCACATTTTTTTAGTGTATGGAATATTCCTTCATCATCTCCGTTGCATTATTTTACAGGTTTATCTCGTTGGTGAAAACGTGATAAAAATATTTGCTGAAGGAGGTCTGGAAGCTTCTCTTTATGCTTTAGGAACTGAGGTATATTGCTTTATCCATTGAATTATGTCGCTCTTTTTATTGTTATTATTAATCATGTGATGGTTTTCTTATAACAGCTTGAGTTCTACAATCTACTGCGTAAAGTCAACTCCCAGTTAAAAGACCACATACCTCGTGTTCTTGACAGTGGAATACTCTTCATTGAATATGGATCATATAAAGTTCTGCCTTGGGATGGAGATGGAGTCCCCAAGGAGATTTGCAATTGCGGTGTGATACAAGAAAATCACTGCAAAGCTAAATATCCTTTTGGTATATGGAACAAGATGATATTTGAATCTCAAAAACTTGGATTAAAGCCGCTTGATTCAGTAAGTCATAAGGGAGTATCCTTGTTTCCCTATGTGGTGACAGAAAGATGCAGAGGAAAAATGTTCGCAGAGCTGTGAGTTGGAATCATGTCTTATTAGTAGCTAGGGGCGAGGGGGGCAAAAAAAAAAAAAAAAAGGCCAACTTTCCCTCCTTTACGTTCAGAATTGTGTCTTGGTCCATGGCTGAGTTTGTTCACCTTATATTTGCAGAAGAGAAACACTGTCTTCGGAAGACACGTCAAGTTTGGCATCTTTCCTGGGAGAGAAGCTGCGGTTCCTCCATCTTCTCCCCTGCCCATCTTATAACGAGTCTGGAATAGCTATAAATGAATTGAAATCGGATATTTCTCCTGAAAATGGGTTTTCAAAAGTCGGCTCGCAGGCGGAACATTTATTTATCAACATTTTGAACAACAGGAAGGAGGATATTCGCAGTCGATTAACTAAGTGGTACTCCTTATTCCTTCTTCAACATCTACCTTTCTATCAGCATGCATTATTGGTGGATTTTTCGTGCTGTCTGCTCTCATATTTCACTTTGTTTTGTGTCTATAACCAAGTTATTGATATCCTGTGGTTATTAATCTCCGGCCCAAAACAATTTTGTAAAATGTTTGTACACAAAGAATACTGTATACACACAATTATTTTTAAAGGTTACACGAAGTCTATTCCTTTCATGGTGCTAATAGCACCTGTCAAAGTAAATCTTGGTGGTCCCAATCTTTACTGTCTCTGATGAAGTTGCATCTCATGCATCACTCGAAAAGCTCCAATTCATCTCAAATGGGGAAATCAGATCATCCATATCAACTTCTATACTTGCATGTTATGGGTCATCATATTTCTGCATGGATCTGCTCTTGTATGCAGGGGAGCTCCAATCCCTCCAGGACTCATTGAGAGAGTTGTTGAATACCTTCCCGAGGACTTCGGAATGTTTTTCACTGCAAATGAGGTTGAAATGGAAATTTGTCCTCTTTGTATTCTCCTGTTTCTATTCATTGCAGTCTGTTTTTCTTTTAACTTTTCTGTACTGAACATTGCCATTATGCTGATTCTTTGTATGCAAGGATGACATGAATGTGACTAGATCATGCACCTGGATACACTGCGATGTGATGGATGACAATATCCAATTGGAACCGTGTCATGTAGGTTCAAGCTCAAAAAATACTTATGATTCCAGAGTAGAGAGTGAGCAAATTATTAACGACTCAGAGGACTGGGGCCAGACAAGCTCGTGGCGTCCTTGTCACCTTATTGATTTCAGTAATCTATCTCTAGGTTAGTGTTTTCTTGTAATGGTGTTGGTAGTTTTATAGGTTAGCAGCATATTCTTTGCCTGAATGAGGAACAAGAGAAAAAGGAGATGCAATAACCTGATAAAAGCATCAACTTATGTTTGCAATTTCTTTCCAACATATTCATTTAGGACTTGTGATGTTGTTTCGTACTTTATCCTTGTGTCTGGGACCTTTAGTGTTTCAGGCGCTAGTTGTTAGGATATCTAGGGTGGTATAAACACTGGATGTTTCCCATGCTCCACGGATTCAGTCTTATGGAATTTGATAGCTTTTTTTTGAATAGTGGGTCCATATTGATTTTGTTTCTGGGCATTGTAGGAATATGTGTTGTTGTGTTTCTTCTCCTTGTTTGCAGATTGGACATCTTGTGGGGTGTATGGTCTTGAATTTTGATATGTTGTCTGCCATTGGTAGTGATTTGTTGAGTAGCTTCCATAGGAAAATTTTTATACTCCCTCTTTGCTTTTTATGCCACAGCAGTTTGTGTGAGATCATCATTGGGTTCTGATGTTCTGCTGTCTTCATCTTATAACGAGTCTTATGGAATTTGATAGCTAACCTTAAGGTAATTGATAGAGTTAAACTAGTTTACAGGAGATCTAGTGTTCGATAACACCATTCTCTTTTGCAGGACATCCAATCTGTGATATAATACCGTTGCATCTAGATGTCTTTAGAGGTGATTCACGTCTCATGCAGCAGTTTCTTGAGGCATATAAACTTCCATTCGTGCCAAAAGAATCAAGGACGGACAAGTTTGGACGTGCCTCTTATCTGGCAATGTAAGTAATGATTTGTTCTGAAAATGAATATACCTTTCACAGAAACCTTTAGGGGCATTATAAGAACATGTTCACCATTTACAATGCATTACAAAGATTGTTTTCCTGTGGAAATTTTCTTGATGGGCATCTAGCGTCCACAAGAATTGGAAGTTTCCTTGGAATATATCTGAATTCACGTTGAACTTCTCTCCACTGAATTATATATAAATCATAACCACGCATTTTCTTTGAAACAATTTAAAACTTATTTCACCTTTCCTTCCTTTCCAACATGAATCACTTGGGCCCGGTTTTAAATGTTTCATAATGTCATCTTAAAAAATGTTTGAAATCTTGGACTTACAAAATAATGTGACAGTTTTAATTTGGCTGCATTTTTGACATTTTTGGTCCCTTTCGTTATTCCGCTTCTTTGTTAGGCCCTTTTGAAGGATGTAATGAAAACACATGGTTGGATCTTATGAATGCAGGTGCTTGTGTATTTTGCACGAGGATAATGTATTGGGTGCTATTTTCAGCTTATGGAAAGAATTGAAGATGGCTAGTTCTTGGGAGGAGGTTGAAGATAAAGTGTGGGGAGACCTGAATAATTATAAAGGCTTCTCTTGATAATTGTTGTACTCAATGCTCAGAGACGACGGCGTTTTCATATTGAAACAATCAACTAGAAGTCTCTTCTAGGATATTGGTTACCTATTGCTTATTGTGCACAATTTCTTGCCTTTGTCCTCGTACTTCATTAGTATAACCCTATGTTTGGGGGAAAAATAATAAAAGAAAATCATGTAATGAATTCTTTTGCCTTATTCCCGTTGAAGGATAATAAACTGATTTTTGTCTATCAAATTTTATGGTGTATTGTGTACAGTAGTATTTTCTTTGTTTGTCGACTTGTTCAGACTGGAAATAAACGAGAGCTTGTCTCCATGTATGCTGTGTGCCCAGAAACTACCTATATAGATGGCCACAAACACATGGCAACTAAATTATGTTAATAAATAAATGACTCATTACATTGGTTCTGCTCCTTATATTGTGAAGTAGTTGATCGACATAATTTGACGCAATTTTCATTATGGGTCATCGGGAAATAGCTTCTGCGTGTTTCTAACACATGGTTATAGTTGCGTACATCCGACTCTTATATCTTACCATAAGCGGGAGCCTCTAAGACAATGGGTATGACAGGAAACTTTAAGACAATGAGGTAATGTTATTTTATTTTAAAGTTTCCTACACTATTCTGCTCCATAACGGCATTTTCCTTTTTTTTTCCCCCCTTTTTCTGATCTACCGGTGAGAGCTTGTGAAGGATGGAACTCGTGATATCAGTGTGGAACAGAAACAATTTGGTAGGAAATGACGTCATGAGGGTACCGCAGAGTCTTGGCCTTACGTATTCCGTGAAGCAATACATCAGATTTGGACTGCCAGAAACAAGCAGATTTTTGATAGTGACGCTGAAAGTATAACGAGTCAGGATATGTACCACGTGATTTTTGAGAGGGTCAGGAATATTAGAATAGCTTGGCAGCTTGACTGATATTAGACAATAGTGGTGACCCATAATATGTAAATCTGATGTACAGTTTTCTTCTATAATAGTAATATTAAAGATCCCTTTCCTGAAAAAAAAAAGGAAATAAAAAGGATAGGCTATCTTGTTTTTTTTCTTCTTTTGAATAAAGATAGGTTAGATTTCTACATTTAAATTAGCTAAACATATGATACATTTAAAGTAGCTATGCATATGATTGTTGTCAAATCAATTCATAAAGGTCACTGAGAATGTCATAATGGTCCCTAGTCCAAAGAAAAGTTGTCAAATCCCATTCTAATGGCACACGAAGGTTGAAATAGTAACGTCAGATTTGTTCAAGAACAGGATGTAACAACTAACTGTCATTTGCTTCGTTTAATTGCATGGATTTTGTTGTATCATGTAACATGTTAACTTCATGCACAACACATGCATACATACATATATGTGTGATATGTGTGTGTATGAGCATACACATATATATACTTAAAAGAATATCTGAAATATTCCTTTAGGAAAAGATAAAATTGAAACAGATTCCTGGAGGAGGAATAGGGTACATTCATACAAAACAGGTTCAAAAAAAGAAAATATTTCCAGTATGGTAGGCAATAAAACAAAATTCTAGGTTGCTTGTTTCTGACCAACTATTTGATAAACTTAGCTATTGCGGTATTAAAGTATTCATGGATAGGTCTTATAATACTAACATAGGTTTTGAAGTAACCAGTGATAGGGAAAAAAAACAAGGTTAAAAACACCAATAACAACTTTGAATTTCGATTTTATCAGTGTAAGTTGGCCTTACTTAAACTATACAAAGTTACATACATAAACTTACAGTAGATTACACGGCTCATACATAGAATATAGCCGTATAATCTACCATAAATTTATAAGTGAAACAAACTGTACATTACGCGGCTAATTGTTTCTGTGAATTCAAAGTTACGTACAAAAACTCTACTCCATCTGGGCGTCCATTATGCCATGTTTTTCCCTATCTGTGATACCTTTGTCTTGTTTTCTGGAGGAAAAATGTAATTTTATTCATATATGGAATATTCCAAAACGGCAACGCAACATGTGGAGGTTTATTACTCTGTACTTTAAAACTCATCAAAGAAAATTAGAACATCAATTTGACCAGCCGAATATAACATTTCACATGGTTGTTCTTTTATCCTTCCAATTGCAACAGGACTGAACTACATCAATCAATAAATTTGATTAAAGAACACGACAATATTACAAGTTTGAGAGTGTGACAATTTTTTTGGTGAAATTTTGTTGGTCAACATTTCGGCATCTTGATGTTTTTAGTAGCTAAAAACATGAAGGTCCAGACGTTACAGTCAATATAGGAAAATTTCAGTCACAATTAAAATAATCAAATAGGTCCAACAAGAAATCAGTTATACTTTGACTGCAGCAGCCACCACACCGCTGACGTAATGTTACAAGTTTAGTAACTACACAAGTGGATTTATGTGGAGAAGAAGAAGGAGAATGATGCTTCCATATGGTTAAGACAGAGGAAACAATACAGGAATTAAGATAAGGAATAGGTTACTCTTTTGAAGAACTCCATTTCAAATTGATGATTTATGAGAACAAAACCCCGGTTTGTCACAGTTAACTTTATTTGATCATATCAAGACCCAGGTCGCTTTAGGTTCGCAACTGCTGCATAGGTTCAAAAGCAGACAAGTCATCCCAATCCAAGGGACACATTCCGCTTCCTAGATATTGACTATGATCTTGGGACAGTATCAGTAAAGTCACCGCAAGGCCAGACACCTCGGCCACTGGTTTAGCCTCGACCGCAACTGTCGCCTCGGCCGATGGTCCAGTACTCAGAGCTTTCCGTCTCAATGCTCACGCACGCACTACATCAACTCGGCTGCTCATCTACACTTCTAGGTTTTAAGGTGTTCCTGCTTGGTCTGACCAACCAGGCACCTGCTAAAACAGACACATGTCAGCGGACAACTTAGCCATGCAATGTGACACATGTCGCCACCTGGCCAGATCATGAATAAGCAGCTCATCAGTAGATCAGGACACATGACATTCCTCTATGGTTTTCCAAAACGCATTGGCTGCAAAAATCAATATAAAAGTACAAAAAAAGTCCCACAGAAAACCAAGTTCAATCCATTATGAAAAATCACGATTACGAAACAAAATAAGATAGGCTTCTCTATTTTTCCAACATACAAACATGATTACACTTACGACTGACTTGAGCGTCGAAGGATTTTTTCCAGAACAATATTTCTGGGACCTCTAATGTTGTTTAGCTCAGGCAGATTTCTAAGGACGCTAGTCTTGATAGCAAAACTACTTCCGTGTAAGATTCTGACGTTTCTCTTTTTTTTTTTTTTTTGAATTAACTTTGATCGAGGTAAAGATTCGATTCACCAATGATAATAAAGATTTAAAGGGGAAAAAAAAAAAAAAAGACAAGATGTTGAGTTAGTAGACAGGCCGGCCAAAGAAGCATCACATGAGCAGCACATAAACAAGATGCCAAGCTATTCGACCACAAAGAAAGTTGAAGACGCTTAAATAATAAGGAATATAATTAGGGTTCAGCTGGCCGATTAAACACCATGCAGTAATTCATCTCCCTAGGTATTTCTGGTTAACCAATAGTCGAAAGGACTTATTTGCCGAGTTCACGACGTGTATACGAGGAAACAGCAGAAGATTTGCGGATGAGATCCTAATAGGCTAAAAATAAGGCTAAAAATGAGATTTGCGGATGAGATCCTAGTAGGCTAAAAATAAGGCTAAAAATGAGGCTGAAAGGACCTGAGCAATTTTTGGCACGCCCAACAATAGCCCATTGACTGCTGAGTGATTCAATCAATCAATCAATCGAACTCAGTATTTCCCAACGACAGCAGAAGCTGTCGCTAGGGTCTGGGGAGGGTAAATGGCAGTCAAACAATACCTCTATCCCGGGATAGAGAGTTTGCTTCCAATGAGACCCCCAGCTCTATATGTACCTACATAAACGGCTCAATACTGACTGTTGAGTGATTGATTTGAACTATTCTCGCTTTATGTCGTATGTACGCTGTTTATTCTTGGATGCACAAGAAAATGTATTTTAACCAAGAGGGTTTTACCGACCCAGTTCCGAAGAGCTTCGTGGATGTTGTACATTAAGTCACACAACAGTCTCTTAGGTGAGAAACCCAACATTTGGTGTTGAAGATGTCTGAGCCCAAATCAGATCCAATATAAAAAGCTTATAACAGAGCTCAACGCCTCTACTATAGCTACCAAGATTCGA
>AP025050.1:3168673-3382967 GCA_036186865.1 Eustoma russellianum | reverse complement strand
AATAAGGCTAAAAATGAGGCTGAAAGGACCTGAGCAATTTTTGGCACGCCCAACAATAGCCCATTGACTGCTGAGTGATTCAATCAATCAATCAATCGAACTCAGTATTTCCCAACGACAGCAGAAGCTGTCGCTAGGGTCTGGGGAGGGTAAATGGCAGTCAAACAATACCTCTATCCCGGGATAGAGAGTTTGCTTCCAATGAGACCCCCAGCTCTATATGTACCTACATAAACGGCTCAATACTGACTGTTGAGTGATTGATTTGAACTATTCTCGCTTTATGTCGTATGTACGCTGTTTATTCTTGGATGCACAAGAAAATGTATTTTAACCAAGAGGGTTTTTACCGACCCAGTTCCGAAGAGCTTCGTGGATGTTGTACATTAAGTCACACAACAGTCTCTTAGGTGAGAAACCCAACATTTGGTGTTGAAGATGTCTGAGCCCAAATCAGATCCAATATAAAAAGCTTATAACAGAGCTCAACGCCTCTACTATAGCTACCAAGATTCGAACCGACACCCTATTCCTCTATTGTAGATGCCAAGATTTGAACAGACAACTTTAGATGCAGTATGTCACCCGAATATGAACTACATCATGAAGATACGATGTTTATATTCTTTCTTATAATATTTCTTTAGTTTGGTTTTATGGGCAATTAGGTGTTTAAATTGACGTTTATTATTAGCTTAAGTATTCACATATATATTCGATCTGAGTCAACAAAATGCCATAACCATTCTTTAAAGAAGTTATGTTGAATTCAGTCAAATCTACACTAGCTAATTTGACTAGTGATTACAACATATAACGGGTCTAAGTCCACGTTGGCTAACACAAAATGTCTCAAAAACATGTACACTTCCTGAACAAAGGTAGCATCGGGTCGGCACAATGTGACTCATGTTTGCTCAAAAGGGACACGTCTTGCACAAATGAGAAAGACAACCTGCAGTTACTTATATGAGCAGCTCCAACGGAGGTGTCCTGAGATTGTTAGACTCTCTACGCCCCCCCCCCCCCCCCCCCCAAAAAAAAAAAAAAACCACTTTATTACACATCATAAATGATTCGTTTCTAGGAGACATAAATGAATAGTTAAAAAGCTAAGACAAAGCTAAAGCTATGTGTTATGGAGCAAGCACTGAAGCACCCCATTGCACAAGCTGAATTCCAACAAGAATTTTAGGGTAAAGCTTTAGATTTCACCAGGCAAGCAATCAAGAACACCAGTGTCCAACCTGAAGACCTACAAGACCAAGGCAAATTTAGGCATAGTAATAATCTTCAAAACTCTGGTTATGGCATGAGGTGTGAAGAACATCAATACCCCATATTGTTTACAAGTGTGAAGGTTCAAGAACACTGAGTGAAGACTGACAAGACTAAGGTGAAATCAGCTCACTAATCTACACAACTTTCCATTATGGCGAACGACATGGCATGACGTGAAGCTCAATCCCTGTGCAATGTACCCAAAGAGTCAAGGTACCCAAAGACTCAAGATTCAAGTCTTATATGAGATGAGCCATTTAGTAGAAGGGATTCTCAAGAAGTAAAGAAAAAGACTGCAGAAGCTACCATTCTCGTTTTTGTGTTATGGGGAACCAAGTTAGAACAATAGTTAAACCATTGAAACACCATCCACCATGCAAGCTAACCTTCCCAATCTACCTCGACTTGTTCATGTTATTCCTTTCTTTTCCCTAATTAGCATCATTAGAAACTATAAACCTAAGAAGAATCAAGACCAATGCCAGAAAATTGAACTAAAAAGCATTAACTTCATAAAATCGAGGAAAAAAGTTTGGCAACAAATAACATACAATTTGTGCACAAATTGTACAAAAGAACGACAACCTTAAGAGTATTCTTCAACCTCCTCACTAAGTTTACCACTCATGTACAAGACAAACATCTGAAATAAACCACTTCAAGATTCTTCTTTCCACTAGATTTTAATATACTGTCCTCCATGTACATATCCAGATTACGCTTGTGCCCTATATTTTCCTTACCAACTACTACACACACGCACAGACACACACAAAAACGCTAAAAAGGCCAAAGTAAAAAAATAAAAATAAAAATTTGGCTCTTAAGATTCTTAACCTCCAATCAGGACTTACCTATCTCAATGGTTAGGTTGAGGCCCGAAGGTCTTGGCTTTCAATCCCCACTATGGTACAATTTCTCCACATATGGCATGAATTAAAAATAATAATAATCTACCATTTCCCCCAATTACCTTTTCGATTTTCCCTAAATACCCTTCCATTTGGGACTCGGCACCGGTACCGTCGGCGACAACGGCAACTGCTGAAACCCTAATTGACTGCTTGGAGAAAGTAGTGGGTAGGCCGACCTCGGTGAAGGAACGCACCCAAACGGAAGGGGAGATGCAGGAAAGCTAGGACACTGAGGAAGAGACATGGAGGTCTGCGTCGGTGGGGGAATGTTCTGTTGTTGGAACGGAGCCGCCGAAGGCAGTGGCGGCGGCAAGACGCTATTCCAGCGCGGTGAGGCAGTGGAAGAGGCCATTGAACTATGGAGGAACCTCATGTAAGCAGAGATCGGCGACTCAGCAGCCGCATGCACTGCAGGTAGAGGAGGAAGTGGAGATAAAGGCTGACGTTGACCACAAAAAAACCCAACTGCGGCATGATTCACCGGCGGCCCAGCGCAGTTCATCACATTTGGAGGCGGTCGATTGCTAACCTGAGCTAGCGGCGGTGGCCGGATCCGCTGCAGCCGCGAACTTTGCGGCTTCGGATGCTGAATCGGCGGCGGCGCCGACATCCGTTCGTGAGCCGGAGAACCCGTAAGCCTCTGAACAACATCACGGAAATCACTCTTGTTTATATTATACACAGGCGGCTGCTGCTGCGGCGGCGGCGGCTGTGATTGAACACCACCCGGCTGAGTTAACGGTTGCGGCGGCGGCGGCGGAGGTGGTGGTGCGTTAAGAAAATTAGGATGTTGAGGATAAATCGAAGGGGGAGGAGGATGAGGAGGACGTCTGATGGGTTTAGAAATCTTGTGAGAGATTTTATTCAAATGATTGAGAAAAACATCTCTATGATTGGAGGTGGAGGTAGCGTTTGAACCACCGCTAAAAGTAGAAGTGGTAACGGAAGAGTCACCTCCAGAGGAGTGACTGCTTTTTTCCATAAAAACACCCACCTAGTTCAATTCTTGCTTTCAAAACTTTTGACCACCCAATCCTTCTCCTCCCTCTCTCACCTCAAGTATGTCTGAGGCCATGAGTAGAATCATTATATACATACATGTGTTTGTATGCATAGACAAGTGGGTCTTTCTCTTCCTTATCTCACGTACATTCGTCATGTATCATGGACCCCAGCTGTGGGTCCTCTACAAGAGGTATTGACATATTTCAAATTACATAGTAATTTTTAAAAAAAACCCAAAATATAATTAAATAATTATGACTTAACTAGTACTTTTTTTGGGAGCCTTAGACAGATTTTATTGAACAAAACTTTCTATACAAGTGTCTATCACGCGAACAACACAAAAAACTAATGGGTATCTACACCTACGCTGCATGTTTTTAACATAACATATACACAGTATCTCATAGTCTGTACAAATTGACTTGGAGGAACCTCCTTCCACGCACCCGTGTGCCTAGCTGTATTCCTGCGATGCCACACCCCATACACAATTTCTCGAAACAAATAGCACCATTCTAGCGGCTCGTCGACACCCCCAAAAGTTTCTTGCAAATTCGCATTAATCCATTCGGCTAGATTATCAAATCGAAAGAACATGTCCCAATTGTTAGGGTCCAACTCTACCTTCCATATCTAAAGAGACTTTTGACAACACCATCAATCTCATCTAGGAATTAACCACTGAATGGTAATATCTGTGTCGTCCAATTATTACTCTAAGTTTAAGAGTATTTTAGTAAATTGACACATCTTCTTCCTCCACCCCTATTCGTCGGTATCTCCTCCCTCCCTTCTCCCTTCCTCCTTCCAGCCTCACCTCCCCTGTTTTCAATTTTATGTGTATTATACTTTTATTTATTTTCTTCTACATACTAGTTATTTTCTTACATAATTTTTGAAAATTAGAAAGAAAATAGATACATGCAAACATTTGTTGTCAGGATCTTGAAAGAAAGACAACAACTCTTTTTCATTGCCCTTGGCTAATTGATCCAAATATTCTGAGGTCATAATTAAGTTATATGAATTGTACTCGGTTTTTAATTATGTATTATGAAAATACTTGAAAATGAATACGATCATATGAAGGAAGTGTGGATAGTGAAGGAAGTGAAGCGGAAGGGGGCTGGGAGTAGGAGGGAGGCAGAAGAGGTCTGGAAGGCTGCAGTGGCCACAAATGAAAGTGGAGAGGAAGAAGATTTATATTAATTTTCTGAAATACCTTTAAATTTTAAAAACAAAAATTTTGGACGGCACTGACAATGTCGTCCAGAGGTGAAATCTTTTGCGGGACTGGCAGTGCCCTCAAGAGTCTTCTTAGACGGCACTAACAATTGGGTTCTAATTATTTGAAATTTTTTCCTAATTCGTATCATATTTCAGATTTTTCTTTTTAAAAATACAATTTCACTTCATGATATATTATATAAAGATATGGTGGAAATTTAACTCAAGTTATGATTTAATTTCTACGTTGACCAGATAATAAGATAGCCTGATTATTAAGTTAAAATATGTGGAAATCAATTCCTGATAGAGTTAGCCATGCCATTGTGATTTCAAATGATTTGATATCTTATATTTTTTTCTGTCCTGAAAATATTTTTACATTTTAAATTATATTTAAGTTAAATTATAACAATATTTTTGAGATAGAGTGCATGTTACCTGTTATAGTTAGGACACAACTTTTGATGGTAGAAAGCTACTAAATCAATTCAGTTAAAGATATGTAAGGGAGACACATAACATGTGCTCTTTTACAGCAAATTTACATAGAATACATCACCAGTTGACATGTTTAGAATAGGTTATTAGTCAATGACTAACCTATAAGATGATAAACAAAGACAAAGTTTTCTATTTTTTTTCAAGGACAATTACATAGAATGTATGAAATTTTAATATAGTCCAGAGTAACTATTTTTCATTTTGAATTATGTTTAAGTCAAATCGCAAAAAGTGTTAACTAATAAAAAAAATAAACAAATGAGGGATGTCTCTTTTCTATATTACTCACAGCTATTCCTGTAGCATGCGATTGAGTGACATGATAAAGAGATGACATGTAATATTTGAATATATCATTTTGTCTAATCAATAAGAGATATAAATATGACAATGTCATCCGATTTTAAGCACAATTGCTTGTGAGATTGTGGGATGACAATCAATATAGCATTCACTTCACTTGTATATCATATTATGTAACAAGTTACTTTGGTTGCATGTGTTATTTATTCGTATAAAGTTCAAAAATTAAGCCTTTCCCCGGAAGTGTGCATGTTTCAGTATTAAAATGGCAATTTTACGAAGGTTTTATAATTCATATGGAAAAAACATTTTCCTTTTCACTCCGAACTGTAGCTGTGTTTTCAAAACAACTATCGTGACAGTTTTATTTCTGTAATCTGAATATGCCAGGCGTTTATGGATGTCTCTATGTGTACACCTACACACATACATATGTATATATATGGGTATATATATATATATTTCCATCGTGTAAGAACCTTACGCATGATCTACTAGAATTCTAATAGTGGAAATGTAACGACCCGTCCTAATATCAGAAATGTAACATTTCGGATTCATTCAGCCGATTCAGGTCTAGTGTTTGTTCGGACCCGACATCGTCACTATATAAAAACACTACTGAATGTCAACTGAATCGGACTTTCATCATTGTTGGTCCAAAAATAATTAATCGTTGTTAACATAGTACTTGCACTATACTTGTGTATCATGTCGACATCCTCATTCTTTCCGACGAGGGATTTTTGAGGTCTCTACATAAAACTTCTCAATTAAACATTTTTTACTCAAAGAACAGAAGAAACCGAATACTCAACGTTGGAACCAAAAAAACCAATCTTTTAAATACTGTTATTAAACTATGTTTTCAAAAAACACCATCACACAAAACCTAAGAACTATCAATATAATGGTGTCACTAGTTTTTTGGAACTGATGCTACGTATTCTGCCCCCCCCCCCCCCCCTTTCTTTTTATTAAGCAATAGCTTTAGGTGCAAGTAACTGTAAGTCTGTCACCAAGTGAACAAGGAAAAAACAAAAGGGAAATAAGGAGGACCCAGCAATAATTTGGAGAGTAAATCTAATGGCTCATGATTGCGTTTATGCTTTAGAGCATTCAAAAAGTAAGGTGGCATCTTTCCCTTTTTTTGATGGCCTCATATATCATACGCTCTTCAAGTTGCAAGAAATGCATAAAACACAGAAACGCAAATAACGTTTAAAACCTACTGCTTCATATTAAATCATAATCCTCACCGTTTCCTTCCTTCTCAAGGCACTTATCGCGTGGTTTACTGCTCCACGCGACTGTGATCAAGAATATTTATTAATTTTGATTTGAAACAACAATGTGATAAATTTGTATGATTATCACTTGTATTTAGCCAATTAGAATTAGATAGAAGTACAAATCAAAGTACGAAGTCAGAATTTTTAATACAAACCTGTGAATTATCTCCGCCCTTAAGTCATTAATTGTTAGTATTTGGAACTAGAGACCTTTAGGTTTGAATATTTTCACAACTTGTTGGAGACAAAATGGAACAAGTGACAATTCTATAAGTGCTATGTACATCATGATTATGTCTAATAGTCTATAGCAAGTTTAACTTCAATCTAAATACTTATTACACATCTCGCTTCAAAAATATTGTCATAATTAACTTTTCTATATAGCTCAATAGACTAAAAAAATTTAAATACAACAACATGATTAGAGTGGAGAAGGGTTACGTTTTTTTCCTATCTCATCAAATGGCAGGTAAATGGTGTCCATTGCATTGTCAATCAAGAAAAATGGAATAACTAATTTCATTTTAAAAATGGAATAACTAAAATTTGGATGCTGGCCTGAGAATCTTCTTGCCACTCCAAACGGAATGTGCAATAGATGTTTAATAAGTTCGAATAATCTTTGCCAAAAATAAAAAAGAAAAAGAAAAGAGGGATAAACAATCGTCTCAAAGGATGCAAATTCGAATAATTCATATCTGAGGAGGATAAAGGTAAAACAAAATATGAGTCATTTAATCACACGTCGCTACGTATAAAGAAGCATTTTTTTTTTAAAAAAAAAGGGCGCTGCTCCTTTTTTATAAAAAACTGTTTTTTTACACGTAGCGACGCGTGATTGGAGTCCACATATTTAGCTTCACTTTTAGCCTCTCCAAACAACTCAATAATTTAACAGTTATTCGGTGCATTTTGTCTTAATTAATTCTGCACGGAACTGGAGGTGTGAAAATATATATACCATTATTAAGTTCTCATGTTGTCGGCATTAAAACTGTATATCATATGCATAGCATTTAATATAATAATATTATTAAGCTGACCACATTCTGAAAATGGCATGAAGAAGAATAATATTTAACAATTACCTGGATATGTTCCGCGTGTTTTCAACCAAAAAAAGGCTGGTATTTAGATGAAATAAAACAAAATGATTTACTAAATTGATTGTGAAGTAGTTGTTGATCGACAAAACGCAATATTTATTATGAGTTACCAGAAAATAACTTATGTGTGTTTTTAACATATATGTATGATTGCGTATATCCGATCCCGCATACCTCGTTATATGGTGGAGCCTGATAATGTTGTTGTGTCGTATGTTAAAGCCAAGGAGATTTTTGCTAAAGGGTAGTAGATTTTATAGCTGAATCACCAACAAGAAATATTCATCAAATTGGGCATTGTGCTTCAAATTTTTCCTTTTTCAGTTTCCATAGCAGCGGACCTGCTTTCACTAAGAATATGCGTACATATGTTTGTTCACTTCAACATAGATTTATAATCAAGTTAGGAAATGCAATTCATATTTCCTACTTCCAATCAAGATATATGATGAACCAAAATAAACTACCTGTTAGTTAACAACAGTCAACGGTAGACTTAGGGCATAAATGTGTCAAGTCCCGCAGGTCGGCACAAAAGCACTGCTGCTCGGCCAAATTACACTTCGGTCATACTCTGATCATCAGGGGTTTGTACCCCCGCATCCGGACTAAACTGCAGTTCGGCAAGAGTGCACTTCAGCATAGCTCATCCAAAAGCTTATTGAAATAGCTAAGGCAAATTCAACTACGATTCATGTTCAGCTCGGCCGCATGCCTGAGTCAGGCCGGTACTTGTTGACACATGGACAAGAATTGTTGAAGTATAAACACTACAAAATGATTCATCTCGGCTCGGCAAAGGCATATGTTTACAGTCAGTCTCGGCAAAATGTTTAACTCGGTCTCGGCCACATACCGGCTCGGCCAAATAACGCCAAGAACTGTCAGATAAGATCAAGGGAAGATATCGTCTATTATGCTCTGGGACCCACTTAGCGGCTCTGCAGAATACTTTTCAGATGTCAAGCAGTAATTGGCTCAGTACAAAGCTATCATTACAGGCCGACCTACACAACAACTACGGTCGCATGCTTTATTCCCATCACATTACAGCTCTGCAATGGACTAGACCGCCATCTCAGACATATCACCATCCCATCACTTGGCAGGGGGTCAGGCCTCCTCTATTTCAAGTATAAATACCCATCAACTCACAACGGAAGGGGGGGTCCCGAATCTGGGAGAACTTTTGGAGCATCATTACAAGAACTCCATCTCGGCCACAACATAAAAACGCACAAGCTCAGTGAGATATTTCTCAGGTTTCTTTAAACCTTTATTCCAGCGTAAATTGCATAGGCAAAACACCCATAACTGACTTAAGCGTCGGAGGGTTTTTCCAGAGCAGCGTCCTGGGACCTTTAACGTTTCTCTTCTTTCTCAGGCTCCGTTGAAGGATTTGGACGGAAAATTAACGGCACATCTTCTGGGCCATCTCTGACCCTCATGGTGACCATCTCGGCCTCATCAATATATTTATAGATTTATCCATTTTGATACGTCCGTATCACAATGGAACCAATAAGTTGTTGGAGTATGAATGTTTTACCGAATTTAAAGTATTGAGATTTTGAAAAAGAATAGAAAGATTAATTTATACTTGGGAAATGAAAAATGTTTAAAAAGTAGGACGTAGATCTATAAACATATATCAATGTACACATCGATCTCTATATAGATTGATATCTAAAAATAGAGACATATATAGATCGATTTATGCATATATTGTTTAAACTGGAAACACATTGACTATACATCGATCTCTGATATGGATTGGTCGATGTTATTTGCTACAAAATAAGACAAGAGGCATCGGTCTCTAAACTGGATACATCAATCAGTCGACGTGTATATCGATCTCTAAACTGATAGACATCCATCTATCAGCGTCATATTGAATTCAAATTTTTATAATAGTTATAAACAGATCTATTGCAGTCAGATTTAAAGTGTTTTCTCTTCCGAATCTGTCCCAAATTGATAGCGCATTTATTGTCAACCTCCCTAATGATGCCTATCTAAGCTCTTCTAGGTGGCTATATTATTCAACAAATTGAAGAATAGAGTGGTTGAAGACAAGTTAGATTTCTCCAAAAACAGTAAATGAAGTGTGAGACATTGGAGAAGGCTGCAAAAAAAAAAAAAAAGATCTCCTCTATATGCTGAAGAAGCGCATAGAAGAAAATTATATACTTTTAATCTCTTCAAACTCCATCTTCTCTTCATCTCAAAAGCTGTCAAGTGTAAAATTGTTTAAAGTCCATTAAGCTCTTGTTTTTTTATTTTTCATTGTTACATTGTGAGAATATTGTAGTCTAACATAAGAGGAACTAAACATATTTGATCTCTGCTTATGATCTAGACTTATTTTCAAAGTGTCATTTTACTTTTTCTTTCAAAACCTATCTGGTGAAAGTTATCAGGTAGAACTTTGTTGAAATTGCGAAGAATCAAGTAGAAAATTACTTAACGTTATATATACCACTTTTCGAAGGTGTTCTTTGCGGACCTAACATAAGTATATCTTGGTGTTGGAATATACATTCTCTAACTGTTAAACCATTCTCCTATAAATGACAAATATATCATAACATAAAAATATATATTTAAGGAGTTGAATTCACGTATGCATACATCTCTCATATATACACACACACACATAGCCATTACATTTGTCATATTATGGATCCTCATCCAGCTTATAATTTAAATAAAAGCACCAACAAGCCCGTATGGCTGTATAAATGCATACACGCACCTCGTTTTTCTTTTCTTTTAAATTTAAAAAAGCATCTATTATGTTGTATAAAATGACAAATATATCATAGCATAAGAGTATATATCTAACAGGGATTGCATATATATGCATACACGCTTCTTGATGCTTTTATTTAAACTAGGCTTAGATGAACATGCATAATGATTTTATGTATCAAAACTATTGTTTTACTTTTATTTTGATTTGTCTAAAAAATAAAAACATATGAGTTATCGAAATGTACATAATATTCCGTTCAATTAAACAATTAAGGATATATAACAAAATAATAATTAAAATAATTTGAGTTTCTTAAAGATTATACGAAGAATATACAACAACAATATATTACCTTATTATTTTAGAGACTACCGTTTATGGACTATGGAGATTGGATGTACGCATGCATAACTATTAATGGTGGAACGATATCCCTTGGAGCAAAATTTAAGAAAAGAAGCGAGTCTTTTAAGAATTAAGACATCCTTTGAAAAAGCAAAAGATAATGAAGTGAATCTTCTTTTTTGATCCGTCAAAATTTTCGGAAAGTTTAATATCGTGTGTTTTTTCAAGAAGCATGAGATTGCTTTTGTTTTTCAAGTTTTTTTTTTTCTTTCTTCCAATAAAATATTGTGCATTCATTCTCTTCTACATCGAAAATTAATCAAACCTGACCTTTACCTTAATTGTTGATTGATGAAAGAAATGCACGTTCAGGTGCCTTATGAGGTTGGAAATATGTGGTGTGTTATAATAATATAATAAGACATCTTTTTCCTCTTAAAAAAAGACATTTTAATTTGGCCCCAAAAAAAATTAGTGTCTCATAATAATATCCCGAACGTCATAAGTTTTGCACATATCTTATATACTTCTCTTAGAAAAACGTGCATGATATGTGGAAATTATACAATATCAGAAAGTCGTGTTACGTGACTGTCGAAAGACCCATATGTGACACAAATTTTCAAGTATAACATACATGTCATTTTAAAAAGAAGAATATCAAAATTAAAATTTGAAGTCATTTTGAAAGGGAACAAGCTCCCAGTGTTTTGATCCATTTTTGCAATTCTTTTCTCCTAGTTTACGTAAATTGTAGTATTGCATATATCATGCAGCAGAAGCTAACCAGATCATTTATCCCTGATGCCTGTTCATGCGTCTTGGAGTGAAGAGCTTCCTTCTTATATTGTCGGTCCAGATCTCTTTACTGGTAGATGTGAAATGAGAAAATTACCGTGCAATAAATGATAATAGAAGAGACTGTAAGGTTAAATGAGAGATGACCAACAAAAGATGTAAGACTGGATAGATAGGAATATGGTGATTTTCACCGAATATTTTGAAGAGATCATATTTGTCTTCTTATAGGTCTTTTACGCCACTGGATCATGGGTGAGCTTGGATCCCATTTGCGTATATGTACACACACATATAACTTTGAAATTTCTATATAGAAAACTTATGTATTCTAAACAAAGTTTAGAGAGGAAGTATGAGTTCTAAGATTCTTAAGGTGAGGGTTCCATGGCTACAACTAAGTTGTACCCTTAACGCCCCTTTCAATGTTAGCATTTCAGCCAAATCCACTTCAATTTATTTTCTTGTTATAAATAAGCTTAGCCTGTAGATTTAATTTAAACCGAAATTACGTTAATCTAAAAGTTCAAATAGAGTCAATGACACATTCTTCCTTGACTTTGGAATATGATAGAATAAAACAAAATACCTCACTAAATTGGCTGCGCTTCTTATATTGTGTAGTGGCAGTTGATCGACACAGCTTGACGCAATTTTCATTATGGGTCATCGGGAAACAAAATATGTGTGTTTCTAACACATGAGTATGGTTGCGTAAATCCGACACTTTCATACCTATGAGTATGGTTGCGTAAATCCGACTCTTCCATACCTGCTATAGATGGTAGCCTCTAAGACAATGAGATAATGTTGTCGTAAAAGTTTGTATGAAATTACATTAGATTAGTCCAAAAGTTAATTTTCTCTTCATCAAAACAAGCCCATTTGCCCCCTTTGAGAATAATCACATGTGCCCGAAATTAATGGATTCATATCTTAAGGAAACAAATAAAAAATTAGTGGGCTCGATTTAAAGATTTTGGAGATGAAGATCCAAAAGCCCAGCGGACAGTTTGATACGTGTCGCTATATGAGTGGCGGGAAATTCCAGGCGACGAATCACAGTCTAACCCAGCGTGGTTTATGGGTCGGTGCGTGACTGCGTGCGCCCATTCATTTTTACCAAACGAAGGAGCAAATATTCTCCGATCTCCTCAGCTGATTTTCCTTTCGGCTTGGCCGTCTACTCGCCGCTGACTTACTCGATCGATGGCGGAGGTCGATTCTGCTAAGGTCCCTTCTCTTGTTGAGGTACCGCTGACTTTGGTTGCATTGTTCAAGCATTGATTTTTCTCTGTCTTGATCTTTTTTATTTATTTGGTCTTCTTTTTTTGTCTTAATAATTTGTCCAAGAAAGATGCCCAGGATTTGCTAAGTTCTGGGTTTTAACATCTGATTGAGATATTTTCAAGAAGGGTGCAATTGATGAGGGAATTTGTTAAGTTACCATGGGAACTGTTATTTTTGGTTCTTGAAATTCTTTTAATTTTGGACTTTTTGTTTTATTTTATCTTGTGTGTGGGCAGAGGGGCCGGATTGGGGGTGGTTTCCAATTGTTGACTGAGTTGAGAATTTATATATGCATATTGATTTAGCTCAAAGGTTTTTTTTTTGTAACTAATTTAGCTCAAAATTAAAAGTAAAACTGGATTCAATCTCTCCCAAAGATTCATTTGGAATTTATATAATTTTGGGTTTGGTTCCATGGACTTGTGTGTGTTGTGGTCTGGGTAAGTTATGTGCTCTTGGCAAATTATTGTCATTGTTTGTTTTTGTTCCCTTCAATTATCACTGTTTGTGAACCGATGTCCCTTTGCATTTTGGTTGCATTTCAATTCTGAAGTTTATTGGAAAGGTAAACATTCAACTTGGATTAGGGTGGTCCAGGATCCAGATAAACCTAAAAATTAACTAATTTCCAGCTGGCATGCTCATGTGTCTTGTTTTCAGTTAGATTTGTTGGTTTCTAATACGGTATTACTTTCTTAAAGTCAAATTCTACAGGAGAAAGGCTCAAAGTTTCATATTGATTAAGTTTCTCTGCTAGAAACCTGTCTCAGGTGTCACTTTGGATATAGGTTGATGTCGTACATAAAATGATTTTCATTGCTGGCATACAAATTTTAACTTTTTTGCTGCTGTAAACCTTATTCTTTGTACCAAGGTGGGAAATATGCCCCTTGATACTCATTCTTTCAGATTGTCAATGTAAACACCATTATAATTAAGAGAGTGGAGGTAAATGATTTGAAATCCTTGTTCTACGTGAAATGAGAACATGAATTATAAAAGGATGTATATGGCATTCGGCTTGCTATTACTTACCGTGCCTCTCAAATTGCACTTATCAGAGGGACAGGTGGACTCTGAGAAGTAAATTTTTAAAGAATTCAATGAGTATATTAGAATTGCCTTAGGCGTAGCTGTACTTTGGGAATTCCTAGTCTTCTGGACTGTGTGTTTTCTTTTTCCAGTTCCTTCTGAATGACCAGCTACATTTGAAATTTTTATTTGTTCTAAGTGCCTGCAAATTTTAAAAATGCACCTTCACATGACACACCTTATCGCTGTAACGCTGTCTGTTTCAGATATGCCACGTGTCGCCAAGGTCTACCATCTCTTGCACATTTACAGTGCCAGTTATTGCACCACCATAGTGAACTACTTATCTTAGTTTTGGTCTTGTCCTGTTAATCATTATATCTGTTGGCTTTACATCATGGATAAGATTCAATTCTTTCACCTGCAAGTTCCTAGAGTAATTGGAACTCGACTTATCCCCCTTTAGTGAACAAATAAGGACAGCTTTGAATGGGTGAAAACATTCGACACCTCATGCCTTATGCCTGGGAATGATTATGTCATTAACTCTTTGTTTCCTTTTTTTCTTTTTTCCTTTTGGGTGATTGTTGTGGTTGATTGATGAAGCTGATGTCTGACGACTCTTGTACTTTACAGGATTACATTCTCGAGGGTAAAGATAAAACTGCAATAACAACCACAAAAACAGTAGTGGAAGCTGACGCTAAAACTCCAGCTAATGTTGTTGCGGAAGATATAGTTCCTGATAAAACTGAAGACACTTCAGTTCTGGTTCCGCCTTCTGAAGTTCCAGCAGCTACCAGCAAAGAAAACAATGAAGCCTCGGACAGTGCTGTTGGAGAAAGCACTGAATCTGCTCCTGCTTCTGAACCTATCACTCAAGTTGAGCAAGTCGCTTCTGAAGAAGTAAGCGAAAGTGCAGAAAGTGACTCTTCAGCAGCTGCTGATGGGACCCCTGAGATTAAGGTTTGTGATCTGGAGTCATGACATTTATGTTGGTTACTCCTCTCTACACGCGAATTCACTTTTTTCTATATTTTGTTGGCTACCAGCTTGAGACTGCTCCAGCAGACTTCCGCTTCCCAACTACAAACCAATCCAGGCACTGCTTCACGCGATATGTTGAATATCATAGGTGATTTAATTTAAGATTTTTGCTGCCTTCTTTTAATTGTCTTTATGTGACTGTTTATGTGCTTGCACATAGGAAATCAACTTCAACAGCTGAACTTAATTCAAAACTACTCTGGTTCCATGTTCTCAGGTGTATTGGTGCCAAGGGTGATGATGCTCCTGAATGCCAGAAGTTTGCAAAATATTATAGGTCCCTTTGCCCTGGAGAATGGGTATGTTTCTTTTTTCGCGTTTGTTTGAATGCATGAAATTTCTTTCCATTTTCAATGGGGTCAAGGACACACTCTTTCTTGACTTTGGAATATTAATCCTGGAGCAATGCATGTTGTTTTCTTACAACATGATCGTTTTCCTACGACATCCGTGAACCAACAATGCTTTGTTGGCTAATTCTTGTCGCGCGCGATATACGGCAATGCTAGAGCATGCCACGACCGGCCGTTTAACCTCGCAAACGTTATTTGGGAATAAAGCAAAATGACTTACTAAATTGATTGCGTTTCTTATATTGTGAAGTAGCAGTTGAGCGACACGCAATTTTCATTATGAGTCAACGGGAAACAACCTCTGTGTGTTTCTAACACATGGGTATGGTTGCGTACATCCGACCCCTCATACCTCGCCATAGACGGGAGCCTCTAAGGCAATGGGGTAATGCTGTGTTATGTTGTTGTTTGAATGCGTGAAATTGTGCTCATAGTCGCTGGTGCACTCTACTCTTAGAATTTGCATATATCTTTTATTTGTGCATATATTGCTGCCACTCACGTTGAATGTGTCTATTTGTAAAATTTATTGCTGCAGATTGAAAGATGGAACGAGCAAAGGGAGAATGGAACTTTTCCGGGTCCTTTATAGATGTTGGTATCTCTCTGAAGATTGTTGCTTCAGTTGATTTCCAAGCCTGTGGTCTAACCACATGCATAGAGACTTATGCTTTTAACAGCTGATATTAAATTCTTCCAACTTTTTGTTAAAATTCGTTCAAGCAAAAATGTGTTGGCCGTCAAAGAACCAGCTTTATGACTGGTCATTTCTTCAAGTACACCATTTTTGTCATTTCTTTTTATCCGGCAAAGACGTTGCAACATTGATAAAAATCAGAGGCAATACCTGTCAAGGCCACTTCAAATGGAAATATACGTTTCTGAGTAGCTATGATAGAGGCATCTTGCATCATATGTGTCTGCCATTCTACGATCCTTTATGGGTAGCTTTCACTAAGGCTTATAAACATGGGGTGCTATCTGTTTTTTGTTGATATCTTTTTCCGGGGGGTATGTTATGATGCACCATGTATATATGTTGGTTCCATGATGATAGCTCACTGGAAAAATCCATCATGGGTAAAACATTGCATCAAGCGGAGCATGTGGTGTGTGTACCATGGGCTAAGCTTTGTTTGGGTCCAAAGATTATGTTATCTTCAGAAAAGGATATATTAATGTTCAGGCCCTTGAAACATTTTCAAATCATGAGTTTGTAGATGAATCAGGTTGGGGACTCTCTTGTCTTCACCTTTGTGATTGGTTCGGTTTTTTGGTTCTGTAAGCTATTCATGGCATTGCTTTTGTAAGCTAACCAAAACAGTGAGCCAGATAGGCCTTACAGCGCTAGGACCTTCTGAGTGCAAGTTGTCCAAGAATCAGAAGAAGATGAGTGAAAATTGAGAATGCGGAAGTTGTGCTTCAGAAACAGAATGAGCAATGGAAATTAATGATACAAGTGCCTGCCATTAGCCATTTTATTCACGCCATCTTCCTTCCCTTGTTTGAAGTAGGTTTTCAGCCACAATTTCGGGTCAAGTCGCTTGGATTGGATATTGTGAAAATAAGCATGATTGAGCCGATCCAAAGGTGTTTTGATTTGGAGCTAGACTGAAACGCTATCAGCTTTAGCTTTGGTCCAACTTGATTGATTTTTCAAACTTTTGGTCAAAGTTCAGAAGCTGTTCAAGACCTGGGCTCCAGTATCTACCTAAAAATAGGTCAGAATTAAGTCAAATTTGGAAAGGGGATTGTGGTTTTGGTGGGGGGGGGGGGGGGGGGGTTGACCGGGGGGAATAGGGACAACAGAGTTAAAAAAAATTTGCATTTAAAGCACAAAAATTGAACCACTGCGGATACGAAACATCAGTAGAGTATACTTTCACTAAGAAGTATTTTTGTCTTCGCTACCGAATGGCCATTAACCTAATGAATTCGTAAGGTGGTAGAAGTTTGAGTTCGCTAATATTTCAAATGGTTAAAAGTTAAAACTGGCCGATACATGAACCTTTTAACTTCTTGAGTGATTTCATCTGAAAATTTTGGGTTTAAGGCCATTAAAGTTGAAATATTATAAAAGAGGGTGCAATAGTTTCCTAATTGTTATAAAGGACACAAGAAAAATAAAAAATTGAGGAGAAGAGCAAAAGACCCTTCTGAATAATTTAGAAACTTTATATTGCCATAGATTGTACTTCGTTCGTTGCATGCCACGAACCTTATGTGGTCATCAGCTTGGATTCAAACAGTGATATAAGAGCTACCATTTATTGAACTCAAAATGAGTACGTACTCAACAGCGAACTCAACTTTGAATTTATTGTATTGAGTTCGTGGTTTGAACAGTAACCGTTTCAGAATGACCGCGTATGTATGTTGTCCATACTCTGAGTTCGTTGTTAACTACGAATTCAATAACAAATTTATTGTCCAGAATTTGTTGCAAAGTGAGTTCTTAGATGTTTACCATGAATAAACTTCTAACTTTTACATACGTTCTTGGACCATAATGAACGTATGTTATACCTTTGAATTTGTTGTGTGTCGCATACACGGTTACTTAACCTTGCCATTTGCACACTTATGCTTTTATTGTCTTTAATACATTAGCCTTATCTCAAGTCATCAAAACTTAATTTTTATTTAACACACACATGCATATGCACACACATTTATATACATAAATCTATATGCATATGCGCACATATCTATATGTGTACACATACTCACACATATATACACATATATATTGTAAGAAAAGAAGAAGTTTCACCTCAAATAACGACGGTAGAAAGAAATCGTGAATGCCATAAGAAAATAATTTTAATTCTGAAATATGAATACTGTAACAAAATAATTTTTAATACACTAAGTAGTTGACTAAGTGGTTTTTATTTTCAGAAAAAAAATAAGTAATAGGTTTTACAGTAGTATTATTTATGCCAATCTAAAATTTTTAAACTATTGAGAAGGGTCTTCTGCCCTTCTTATATTTTTCTCTTATGTGTTTTGTAATTATAATTAAACTATTGCACGCTTTTTTATAATATTCAAACTTTTGTGGTCTTAAACCCAAAATTTTCCCTTTATTGTCACTATATTTATATAAACTTTTTCTTCCAAAAGAAAAAAGAGGCTTCAATCGAGTTTTAATCAACATTCACCCATACATAAATAACAAGCCGAAAACAGTTCAAACTCTGACCCCGTTCAATTGGCATGATTCAGAAAAAGAAAAAAGAAAAAGAAAAAGAAAAAGAAAAAGAACCCTTTATTATTTTCGTTTTATTTTTTTTGTAGTTGCTGTTAGACAGAGACTCAACTGAGAATTTATTATTTTCGTTTTATTTTTTTTGTAGTTGCTGTTAGACAGAGACTCAACTGAGAATTTGATATTATTGAGTTGAGATCTCCTGACCCTTATTTTAGTCATTTTTTTTGACTGTATGACACGTTGCATCAAGAGAGTAGTGAGGTTAAATGCGGATCACCCTCTTATTGCCACGTGTCGTACGATCAGACGTTACCGTACCCGTTTGGGTGAGGTGATCCTATCCCGCTCTTCTTGGGCTACTGGAATGGCACTGCACTGTTCCAGCAAAACATCTCTACAAACCCTAAAATTGGCTGCAATTCCCTACTCATCCTACTCACGCTTCTTCTCCCCCTTCCCCAAATTTATTCACCGCCGGAGCAGCCGTCTGTCTTTCCTCACCAGAGCTCTCTCATCCTCCACTGGCGCCGTACAAACGGCTATACCCGATGTCGTTGCCGATTTCACTGAAGATAGAAGCAAAGGTCTGAGCTTTATAGAATGCTTAATATAGTTCTTACTATATGCACTTTTTTCTTTTTAAGCTTTGTGAGAAAAAATATTAGACCTTTTTATTTTGGGTTTTAGCATCGAAGCCTCAATGGAAAGCTGCCATAGACTTCAAGTGGATAAGGGATAACAAAGACGCGGTTGCATTGAATATAAGGAGAAGGAATTCAAATGCTAATCTGGAACTTGTTCTTGAGCTCTATCACAAGTTATTGAATGTCCAGAAGGTTATGTTACTTATATGGTTCAATCTTTTGGAGTACACGTGTTTGTAACTTGGTGTTCTACTGAAATATGGGTATACATTGGTGTTCTATTAATATATTTCGTCAACTTAACCTGCATTCTGTTACTCTTCCAAGTTTCGTTAGTATATCGCTGCATCTTATGGTTTTCAGAATCACTTCCAAGTACCAATTGTTTCATGGTAGTTACACAATTCTTACTTTTTCAGTTTAAAGCATATAGTTACATTAGTGGAAAACGGTTACATTTTTTCTTTTATTTATTTATTTTAATTTTGGTGAGGAAAAATATCTCTGGTGTCTATCATGTTTTGTCGTCCTTTCTTCTAGTTGACGTTGCATCACAGGGAAGATGAGAATGTTGAGAGCGGTATGGATCATTGGGTTCCCTGTGTCTCCAAAGGATTTTCTGTAGTACTCAATAAGATAAAATTCTTTTGGAATGTTTCTTCTGCTAGCAGAAAATGCCTTTTTTTTTTGTTTTTTTTTTTTGGGGGGGGGGGGGGTGCAGGTTCTATTTGTGCACCCTGGAAATGCAGCTTGTCAAAAGAGAATTTGAGGTGGATGGTGTCTTCTCAATTTGTAGCTAATGTTTCGACAGATAGCAGGAAGTTGAAAAGTTTCGAGCAGAGAGAAATGCAGTGGGAAATAAAATGAAAGGAAGATTGGATCCCTCGGAGCGCCAGAAACTCATAGAAGAAGGTATGAGTTAACTGTTTGTCTTGATACATGGAAATTATGTGATGCGTGGTTAGCGGAATCATACGTTCCCAAAAGATCTCTTGATACAAGAAATTGAAAACTCATGAAAAGAAACGAAGAACACTCGAAGAACAACAAAGAACACGAAGAAAAATAAAGAATACGAAGAACACTAAGAATATAAAGAATACGAAGATAATTAAAAACAAAGAGAAGGAACCTTGTTAGACCTCTTGTATGAACGTAGCTTTGCAATGAATCTTGTCACACCCGCTGGTTATCCACGCTGAGCAATCCTTGTTTGATAAAAAACCTTCTTACCAAGAATCTTAACAGACCCTTAGAAAGTTTCTTGAACAACATGAGAGATGAATCCAGATGACAATTTCTCTTCAAAAAATAGATTGAATTCAAAAGACCGAAACTTGAGTTGACAAGCTTCAAATCACAAGAGTAAAGTCTCAAATTTCACAAATTTTATTGATGATAGGAATGATCAAAATAGTGTACATGGATGCCTATTTATGGCTCCAAAATCCCTAAAACTTAGCAACAATTTTTTTTCCTTATTTCATTAAATAACCTAAAATAATAAATAAAGAAACAAAAACGGCGGCTGTAATATCAAGCAGTAGCTGGTCATAATTAAATTCCAAAAACTCCAATTACAATTTTAAAACATCAAAAAAGCACGCAGTCAAATTTTAGTCCAGCCTACTCTCTTTCTTTCCATGCTCTTGTAGACTTTTTGAGAGGGTGCATCATTCTGTCTGGTGTTTACCTTTCTAGGAAACTTTTTCAGGAAAATTTTTGAAAGAAGGACTAATTACTTAGGAAGAAGATTTGCTTAAGGTCACTGATGAGCTTCAACAAGAAGCACAATGTATACCAAATATGACGCATCCAGATGTTCCAGTAGGTGGAGAAGATGCCTCTGCTTTGAGGAAAATGGTATAGTGCGTTTTTTTATCCTTTCTTTTTAGCAACGTGTCTTGCGGTTTTCTTTTTCTTTTTCATCTTATCTCTTTTAATTTCTAATCTGTTGGCAGGTTGGTACACCTCGCCAGTTTGATTTTCCTATAAAGGACCATGTCCAACTAGGAAAAGATCTAATCTTGTTTGATTTCGATTCTGCTGCAGAGGTATTCATTCTAATTTAAGGTACATTTCAGCGTTCTTCATTTTCTTTCCTTCCCCTGGTGTTCGTCTTCCAAATTAGTTGGACTTTAAACATGTGCGCCTGTGGCCTTGTCCTTGTTCATAACATATGCCTTAAAATTGAATCAAAGAATATGTTTCATGCTTTACAGGCACTTTGGATATAAAAATCTGTAGTTCCCAATACAGTGGATGGTACTAGAGTTCTGCAGGTTTCACTTTTACTCTACCTGCTTTAATATGTTAAGACCCAGGTTATGTCAATGCCCTAGTGAAGAGTGCTTTGTGAAATAATTACTGCATTTTCCGTGTCATATTTCTAGTAGCAGTTAGAGTGCATGAATTCTGATTATGTCACATTTCTGTTTCCTAAGGCTAGGTTTCATGTCTCTGGCTTCGTTCTAGGTCAGTGGCTCGAAGTTCTATTATCTGAAGAATGAGTCTGTAATTCTTGAAATGGGCCTTGTAAATTGGGCTGTATCCGAAGTCATGAAAAGAGGCTTTACTCCTCTGACAACACCAGAAATTGTTCACTCCTCTGTCGTGGAAAAATGTGGCTTTCAACCCCGTGCAGCAAATACTCAGGTAACCGGCCGTACTTGAAACATGTTGTGGCCCATGCTATAATCCAGTGTGTAAAGTTACCATTTCAAATCTTGAGCCTTTTACCCTCGGTTTTCAAAATTGTTTTTAACTTTTTTCAGTCATGAGCTCTTGCACCTTCAGTTCAGTGATTTCTTATAATTCTTACGCTTCATTTTGTAAAATTTTAACGAGCTCCCAACACAAAGTGAAATTTCGAATTATAAGTCACTGCACAACTACATCCTTTCATGAATTTAAAAGCATATTCCATTGCCTGGACCATTTACAGCACCATTTATGAGCTTATTTGCAGCGACTTCATATTTTGAGTTTTCCGTTTCTGTGTCCATATTGTTTAGACTTGCTCATTTTTTTGTGTGATTTGTATGCCATGGTGTGTAATGATTCAACCGTTGGACGTATTGATCTAGAGTGGTTTAGAAATCTGCTTATTCCTAAAAACCAAAACTTGAGTTCTTGGCTCTGGCAGAGTAAATTAGCTAGGCATGAGCATTGGTTTTAAAACTGACAGCTGCTAAATGGGCCATGACAGAGTTCCTTATTTAATTTTATTTTAACATATATACACATATACATATTATTATTATTATTATTATCATTATTATTATTATTATTATTATTATTATATATAGTGTAAGAAAAAAATTTCAATATAATTTCTTTTGTGACCCAATTCTCATTTATACTTGATTATGATGTATGCTCATCTTTTTTGCAATTTTAGTAGTTGATTAAACAGAGCCGATCAGATTTTTATTGGCAGATAAAATCAACAACTTCCTCCAGCCATCACCTGGGGACGTGTGGTTTTCTTCAGTGGTATAAATGGTTCAAAGACATACAAATAGCATATGTTATTGTCCATAATTTAGAGGTTTGATCGTTCAAGAACTAAATGACATCTTTGTGATCTTTGTCCACCTTTTGTCTTATTTGGTTATATGCCCATCAAAATGCAGACATGTGCTTTGCCTTTACAGTAGTTCCAAATTGGAGACACCTAGTTCTTTGAATATGTTAGTGGTTATTACTCTAGTGAATGCTTACAGGTTTATTCAATTGAGGGAAGTGATCAATGCCTCATTGGTACTGCTGAAATTCCAGTTGGTGGAATTCATATGGATTCCATCCTTCCTGAGTCATCTTTACCTTTGAAGTATGTGGCTTTCTCCCATTGTTTTCGTACAGAGGCTGGTGCTGCTGGGACGGCTACCAGGTGATTGCTCCTTCTTCCTCTCTCTTTCCCACAAAAAATAAAAATAAAACATAAATTAGAATAAATTTTAAAAAATCCAAGGGAGAAAAGTGTAATTAGTTTACATGTTTATAGTAATTTATCTGGTGGTAGGGTCTGCTGCCGGAAATTGAATTGTTACTGAAATTTTGTACCAGGGTCTTTATAGAGTTCATCAATTCAGCAAGGTAGAAATATTTGTGCTATGCCGGCCCGAGGAGAGTGAAGCTTTCCACGAAGAACTCATCAATATTGAAGAAGAGCTTTTCACATCGCTGGGACTCCATTTTAAGTGAGACTCTTCCTTTTTTTCCTTCAAGGATCTATGGAGGACTGATTATCTCGATGCAAATGTTGTAACCATCTGGCAAACTTCTTTTCTTCTCCTTAGAGTTTTGGATATGGCATCTGAAGATTTAGGAGCTTTTCGTAAATTTGATGTAGAAGCATGGATGCCTTGGTTGGAACGTTATGGCGAGGTACGTTACACAGTTTCCTATTTTCTATACCAATAAAAGCACGTCAGTAAATATATTCATGCATCTTTTATGTAAAATCTGGTAGTATATTGCAAATATGAGATCTTTCATATATTGTATTATGTGTACCTTAAAACAACTTTTAGCTTATGTTTCCGTCACCGGAGTCTATCTACTGATTAAATCGCGTTTTGACTGTTCCGGGATATGACAAATTTCTTACTGATGTAGTACACTTTGCTTCACAGATTTCAAGTGCATCAAACTGTACAGATTATCAAAGCAGGCGACTGGGTATTCGATATCTTCCGGAGTCGTCTTCAGCGAGTCCTAAAAAGGGCAAAGGGTACTCTTCTCCGACGCATTTTGTGCATACCCTCAATGCAACAGCATGTGCAGTTCCTAGGATGATTGTTTGCTTGCTTGAGAATTATCAGCAAGAAGAGGCTCCGTTATTATTCCTGATGTGTTAAGACCCTTCATGAGTGGTCTCCAGTCTATCACACATAAAATGAAATAGAGTATTCATTGAATTGTGACAGTCCATAGGAAAATGGAGTTTTTCAGTTTGAGAACGAATATAGTTGCAGATTGTGATAGTAATTTGAAGTTTGATATGAAAGTTACTCAACTTTGGGATTTTTGACAAAGTCCACAGTGCATTTCAAGGTAATCTGAAGTCTTGTGGAACATTTACTCTTCAACGGGATATCATGTCTTGTTAAATCATACAACACATACCCGGTATATTTTGGGTATTGTTCCAACGACAACAAAAGTTATCGTATGTCATCTTAAATCACATTTGTGCATTATCAGCTCTCCTGTTCATAGCGACTTAAAAACCATTATGTTGTACGTTACAAGTATGATCTTTGTTCTCGATGCAAAAACATAGTTTGGGAACATCAATGTAGAATTTTGTTCGCTATCCTCAAAGATGATTGAACAGATAGCAAGATAAAATCACTTCTTCTTGCAGAGTTGGGAGGTGTGCGAAACAGGCTTGATATGAGTGATAAACTAGTGAATGCTTTGAATCTTCACCAGTGGATGGCCCTGCGATTCATGTTATCAAGTAGACTAGCCCCGGTAAATAACCTTAAGCTTTATGTCTTTTAGCTACAGCTCCGTATATTACATGTTCCTCCGGCACGGCTTGGTCTTATGGTTTATATGGATACGCAGGAGAGTACAAAGTCTCTCGTCTCTTATCAGGGCTGGGCTGGCCCCGTATCTGGTAGCATTCACGATAAATAAGAGAGTGAACTTGATCTAGGGCGTTTCCAATGTATTAGCCTTCTACATTGAGAGGCCAGATCGTTTTGCAGTCTGACACGCAGCCTTACTCTATACTTTGAGCAAGAGCTGTTTCCGCGGCTCGAACCCGTGACCTCAAGGCATCATGGGAAACTCAGGGTTAGAATTACTGATATGAAATAGTGGGATGAAAGATCTCGGTCAGGGTGGCATCAACTCCTCTATTAAAAGCACTATAAACTAGGCGGGAATGCAAAACCTGGAGAGTTGGTTGGGTCCTAACTCAAACAAAGCAAGTACGTAACGAGTGGGACTGCAGAGTGAAAAAACTCATTGATCTTTTGAAACTTATACACGTGAATTCACAAAATGTTGAGCCAAGTATTACTTTCATGCAGTAAATATATATATCGTTAAATTATTCAAAACTTATGCAATCTAAAGTTTGCATTACTCAACAGTCAACAGTCTTACGTGCCAATGTAAAATTTGGTTGACTTCCAATAAGCATATACTCCTGTTGGGCCGAACTCCTATATTTCCTGGATGTGGCACTTACCTCAATATTTTCAACTGAGAGACAAAGCAGATTTACTAATTCCATCACATGTTTGTGGCTCGTAAATTTGCATTTCTTGCATTTGCAGTTAACGACAATATTGTATTAGTCGCAGAGAGTATACATACCATGAGTATGAGACTAGAGCAGCGAAGAGGTGTTTTAGAGAGAAAATGTTTAAGGATTAGCCATTATAAGACCGAGTATCTGCTGCGACTTCAACGGCGTAGTCGACAGTGAGAATAGTCAGTTCACTGTCGATGGTCAAGTGGTACCACATGTAAGTAAGTTTAAGTAGCTAGGATCATTTATGCAACAGAATGTGGACATAGACAGTGATGTAGCACATCGAGTTCAAGCAACCTGGTGTAGATGGAGGGCGGCCTCAGGGGTGCTGTGTGACAAGAATTTTCCAACTAAATTAAAGGAAAAATTTTATAGGGTGGCAGTGCGACCGGCAATGCTATATGGGACAGACTGCTGGGCCATCAAGAGGTCACAATTGCAGAAGATGGAAGTGGCAGAGATGAAGACGTTGAGATGGATGTGTGGGCATACAAGGATAGACCGGATCAAAAACAAGGTGTTTCGAGAAAGGTTAGGCGTGGCTAGTATAGCAGATAAGATAAGGGTGGAAAAAATAAGATGAATTGGGCATGTCAAGCGGAGACATACAACGGTCAGAGCAATTGAAAGCCTCATTGTAGAGGGGAAAAGGAGTAAAGACAGACCCAAACTGACTTGGGATGAGCAGATTAGGCACGTCCTACTGGATTTGCACCTCTCTGAAGACATGGTCCATGAACTTGCACCTCTCTGAGGACATGGTCCATGATAGGAGTTCATGGAGACATAAGATTAAGGTTAACGAGGTAAAGGTCATATATAGAGACACCTTAGAGTATAGTTAGGGACATATATAGGCGTAGACACTATCTACACTTTTAGTTGACTTTACACTTGTTTGTTTATGTTTTACTGTTGTTTTACATTACATGTACATATACATGTTATGTGTATTTTAGTATCGAAAGCCTCTTCTTTGTACTTCCTGAATTCTCTCACTAACACACTAGCACATCATATTTCTATTATTAGGTCATTTATACATGTATATATTATTAGGTCATTTATACATGTATATATAGAGCAGGGGGTCTCACTGAAAGCAGACTCTCTATCCATTAGGACAGAGGTATTGTCTGCCTACCACTTACCCTCCCCAGACCCTAACGACAGTTTTTGCTGACGTTGGGATATACTGGATACGGATGATGATGGTTTCTCGACCATTTATATAGGTAGCAAAGGAGAATTTCCCTAATGCCCTCGGGAGTAACTAACCGGCGGCAATGGATGTAACATCGAAATCTTGATGCTGAAGTTCTTATATAAAAGTGTAGGTAGAACTTAAAGGCTGAAACACAGGTGTAGCAACTTCGCAAATTCATCCATTCATTAGCAGCCTCCCTTGTGTCTTCGTCCCAGAGAAAGATTACGCGGCGCTCCTCACCGCCTCGCCTCCGAGGCTCAATGTCTCAAGCCGATGAAGAGCCCAAAGTAGGCTTGCGAATTAGGCAAAGCAATGGTCACGGGATTATGCTAAAATCCCACCCAAATCGCATTTCTTGGGGCCAGGGGTGCAAAAGGTGGGGAAGGGAACAAGCACAAAAAAGGAATAAAAATAAAATGAAGAACCATAATGGTATAAAAAGAAACACAAATTCTTTATATTGCATTCAAAAGAATATACAAGGATATCTACATATATCAGCAGATAAAGCTTGTATAGAAATATCCTTAGCGAATCTTCTCTAGTTACCCTGCACTTTCAACTGGATAAAACTCCCTTAAAAAATATTACTCCATAATACATCCAACCGATTATGTCTTACAGTGTATGTTGCAGATACATGGTCCATGTCCCTCTTGCCTCCTGATGGCATCAAATTAGCCGTCAGTGTATTTACATCTCTCTCTTGTTACTTTCTTGATGCTTACAAGCCCCTTGATCTTAAATGCGGAAGGCGCATTCCCATGGTATACATGCAGATGGAGCAACATAAAACCCCTTGACATATCATATGAAACAGAAAAAAGAAGTCTGTCCCATAAATCGGTCATGCCAAACCAGCAGAATTGTTTGCAGATGCTGACTCCTTCTGACATAAACAATCGGGTAATGGGTTCAACAAAAATGCTTCTTCAGAACGAAATCTATCTGTTCCCTTTGTCCCCGGAATGGGGCCTTTTCTCTTTCTTGGGGACCCTTGCCTGAACAATGAAATGCTTTTAAGAAAATAAATGGGACATTAACCAAGTTACACTTTAAAAATTACATTTTCCATTAAGAATATTAGGTTCAGATATGAAGTTTTCTGCTATCAATCTTATGAGCCACATGGGAAAGAAAAATCGGTCACACAAGAAACAACCTAACACCAAATCCTTAAGCGTCAAGCACGCCTGACTAGGAACGGATAAAGAAATCACTATCGCGAGCCCCCAACCCCAATTTCCTCAAAATCCCAAGAGGCAAGAGCCACTGGAAGAGAATCTTTATAAGTTCAGACACAACAAAAGGTAAATACATATCACTAGCTATAGGAGCTGGTCAAAAGGAGCAATGAGTTTGTAAACCAGTAATCCCTATACACACAACTTCATTACTTACCGTCTTTTGTGCAGCTCAATGACACGTTTTGACATATTTCTACCTGCTTTCGTTGCTCCCTGTTCAACTTTATCAAAAATTCGGACAAGTGATTTCCTGTTGAAAAACGAGAAACAAAGAAATCTTAGACCCAATGGCAACCCTCAAAGATGAGGGGGAAAGGAAACAAAGTGTCTTGCCTATCAGGTGAAATAGTTTTTCTGTGTCTTAGAAAACGGCGATGGCCCTCAACTGCCTTTGCCATGTTTCCTGAGTATGTTGGAATGAATATGTCACTCTCAATGGATACAATGTAGTCCAATGCAGCCATCTGGGAAGAATGATCCTTGAATGGTTCCAGCTCCTCAATAGATGCCAACTTTTCCTGTTAAAGATTTGAATTACAAAGCAATCTTCAGGGAATCAGAAATCTAATGCTTATAGAAAGATTGAAGGAAAATAATCCTTTCAATTAGTTCAAAATATGCACAATGAGGCCTCTTATATAGGCAGATTACAAGCTCAAATGAGCTGAGATTCCTAACAGGTAAAACCCCACTACACAACGGCTAGTTTTACTGTGCAACGGTAACATAGGCTGGGACACTTAGCCACTGATCTAGTGGCTCTTCTGTCTGTATATCAGTGTGTATTTTACATGCATATGTTTATGAATTGCGTGTATACTTCTGTATGTATAGTATGTGTATTTATACGTATGTTCAGTATTCTACCTATACATTTCTACAATGCTGAAAGATACTTGGTACAGATTCCGGAACCTGTATACTAAGCAATTCTAAGGTCAGGTTTCTTATTGAAGCACTAAAATGATGTTTCCCAGATAATTGTTTCCAGCAATTGCCCAATTTTTCTTATTTCATTTTTGTTAATTAAAATTCTGCCCACATTTAAGATGATGTTTCCAAAGATCATTAAAATTTTAGTCATCCTACATTTCGCCGTCTGATTCTATGCACAAGAGAGGTCATCATTATGTAACTTTATCACAGAAGACTAACGATAAATCATCGTCATGTTTTCGTGATACATCAATGTTTGACCTGTTTCTGAGATGATGTGAAGTTCTAAACTACAAATGCGGTTTTCATACACGCAAGCTCGCTTTCAGAGTAGTCATCTAACTCTAGAGCATCTCCTTTCCTCCCGGCACGTTCTCCTTAAAACTTGGACTCCCCTCCCATCATACTTTCAGCTCCTTTTTTCTAACGCTATTCCATAGCCTGTACCCTCCTCAACGAGGGACAGGATGATTTTTGAATTGGACAATGGCTCCAGCAGTCATGGTGATGACTGTATTTTGTTTGCATCAACTGAAAGCATGTAGATAGAGTGGCCGAATTGAGGTAGAGTCTGGCTTAGGTGATACTGATACTGATCATATGTGACAGCGCTAACGGGTTGATCAAAGAAAGGTAGAATCTGGCTTTGATATGGCCAGATGAAACTAGAAGGTTGATTTCATCATCAATGAGCATACAAGATCGATTTGCAGTGCAAAACCTGCTACATGTTTTACAAGAGAAGGGTATAGCTTGGCAGCTAATCAGCAAATTTCATATTGCCCTAGGTTATAAAGCACTTCTCTTTTTACCCTTGCTGATGAAGTTCCAATCATCCTATTTCACCTATCACTTATTCCTGAGCATCCTTCAGGGAAAAAAGGGCTTTTTTTTCTCTTTTTTTGGCGGTGGTTGAGTGATGAAGGTGGCACCAAAGAGAGGAAAGGGAGAGGTTATTTACTCGAAACTACCTCACTTCTCCATGTGCTCATGTAAAGTTTTAGATTAGTCAAAATCTCCCTGTAGAACAGAGATCAGCAGCCTCAGGTCTCAGGTTCCTCCCAAAAACACATGTAATAAGTTGCAGAAAAATCTAAATGCACAAGCTATTTCCAACTGACTATGGAACTCCATTCTGCCTTATTCCAAACAACATGGCAATTTAGCCAAAGCGTTCTCAGCACTTGCACCACATTTTCCCAGAGAAGCAAGAAAAGAACAGAACTTCTCAGAGAAGCAACAAAAATACAGGTGGTAGGGTGTTCCTTGTAAACATTCTCATCTCACGCCAAACAAAGATCAAACAACTGGAAAATAGACATCCTTTTCCCAGTTGCATGCAAAGAGATATTCAACTGTCAACCCAAGATCAAATTTAGCTACTTCAGTTCTATTCTGGCAGTAAGCTTAGTCAATGGTTTACTCTTCCTCAAAACCATCATCCACAAAAATTGAAGAGGCCGAAACATTCTTAGACAACTTGGCAAGCTTAAGTGGTAAACTTACCTGAACATTTTCTGACTAGAATCAAACAATTCCAAATAGATTTCCTTGAGCCCTTGAGAGAGAAAAGAGCGGGGATGAGGGTGGGATTTATTTGCATAACTGCTGCTTGATCATTTGTATACCATGCAAATCATTACCAGTAAGAATTATATCATCAATATATATAATAAGAATGGTAAGTTTTTCTATTCCAGTAAGTTTTGTAAACAAAATATAAAGACTCAGACTCTGTTTAAAGCCATGTTTGAAACTGATTTTGCAAATTTCCTAAACCAAATTCAAAGAGATTACTTGAGGCCATATAAGGATTTTTATAGCTTATAAGCAATGTTTTGATTTGTATTATTACTAAATCCAGGTGGAACATCTACAAAAAAACTTCCTCCTGAAGGTCTCCATTTAAGAAATCATTCTCAACATCTAACTGATATAACCCTCAGTCCATGTTAACAACTAATGAAAACATGATCTTTACAGTGTTTAACTTTAGTACAGGTGCAAATGTTTTCAAATAATCAATCTCATATGTTTGAGTAAATTCCTTTGCAACAACTCTAGTCTTAAAACTATTTATTGTCCAATCAGCGTTATACTTATTAGAAAATACTCATTTGTAACCTACTGGTTTGATTCCTATTATAATACTAGCTCCCATGTTTTATTCCTAAGAAATGCTTCAATTTCTTCATTTACAACTGATTTCCAATGTGGTATACTAACGACCTCATGTATAGTTTTGGGTATAGTTTAATTGTCCAAAGAACTAATAAAAGCCTTAAAGTGTGGACTAAGTTAGGCATATGACAAAAAATTAAATAAAGGATGCTTGACACATTCCCTTACACCATTTTTGAGTGCAATGAGTCTGCTATCAATAGAAGGTTCTGGCTTAGGAAAGGTCTCTACGTCTAGTATAAACTCTTATTATAGGTAAGTTCACTCTGGATAATTTTTCACTGTTTTTAGGTACATGATCTTCTATTGTCTGCCTGTGTTCCTCTATCTGAGCATCTATCCTTAATGGCGCTGTTGTTACAACACCAATTATGCTCCAATAAACTAGCATGTGTGGATATAACATTGTCAGTTCTAGAATAACTTGGATAATATCCTTTGAATCAACCTTAAATAATTCTGACATAAGCCTTTTTAAGAACACAAAATTGGAGTCCAAATTTTCTATAACAGAAAATTGGAGTCCAAATTTTCTATGCCACAACAAAGTATGGTCAGCATCAGACCTATCAGTACTACATGAATACACTGTAAACACTCTCTCTTCTTCCTACATTTGTTCTTACTTTTCAACTTGTAAGATGAAGAGTCCATTAAATTTCTTAACATTGTCAATCATCTTCAATATAATTCTCTCATGAAAATAACATTCAAAATGTAAGAACCATGCATAGCAGTCACTGTCTTGTGGTAGTTTTCACACTGATATTAAATTAAAATTCAAGCCAGGTACATGTACTATATCATGCAACAATATCTAATCAGATACTTTGACTATTCTTTCTTTTAATAACTTGAATGCATAGTCTATTTGCTATTTTAACAGATTTAGGACTAGAAAATAATTTATGCAATATCTCTATTATGTGTCATACGATCAGAAGCTCCAGAGTCAATTATCCATTTATCAAATTTATTGTTTTGTATGTTACTTGCATTTGTCATTGTAGCGTGTATTAGTGTCCTCTGCACCTTGTTGTTGGCTTAGCCAGTGAAATAGTGCTTGAATTTGACTCTGAGTTGGTAAGGTTAAATTCTCATCTTGTCTAGTGTTGCTAAAACTCCATACTAAGTTAGCAATATGAACCTTTGCTGGAGTTGTTGTTTGTCTCCAATGATTGTTGCTTGGTCTTCATTGCCTTTTTTCCCTGGTTTCCCATGCAATTTCCAACACTCATCTATTAAATGTTCTGATTTCTTACACAAAGGCGGCAGTTTGAACATTAACAACAGGTACTACTTGTACACTAGATGGGTCAACAGTACATCCTCTATCAATTAAAAGGGCTGACCCTTCAGTTGATAAGGTAGGTGAAGTTCCCATCATGAGTTAATTTTTGCTCTCTTTATGCCTTGTTTCAAAGAATGCAGTTTTAAGACTTAGACAAATGGTTTTGTACCAAGAATCAGGCTTCTTGTAGCATCAAAGTCTTTATGTAATCCAGTAAGGAATATGAAAAATCTTTTTGTTTCAGTAATGCGTTTAAATAGTTGGTGGTCATCAACTTGACAGGTCCATTGATATGTTTCATATATGTCAATTTGTCGCCAGATTCAAGTCAATTGGGTATAATATTTCTTAACAGGCAATTATCCTTAATATCCGGAAGATGTGCTTCAAATGAGGTGTTATCCTTCATACATCTCCAATGTAGCTAACCATATCTCAGCTACAGTGGTATAGAGTATGAAGTTGTCACTTATATCAAGAGTCATTTACCCTATTAACCAAGACATACTCATTATTATTCTCTAATTTCCAAACCCTAAATTTAGGGTCTGTAGCAACAAGGATAATGACGTCTATAGAGATAGTCCTCTTATCCTCCACCAATAATGAACATTTTAACTGCCCTACTCTATGACAGATAGTTGTCCCAAGGTTATTATTTGTGATCATAATAGGGACTCCATCAAAAGAAGCGGCAGAAAAAGCATTAGACTTTGCCTTTGAAGGTTTTTCAAAAGTGGAAGCAGCTTCAGTTTCTCTGATTTCAACAAGATAAGAGGCCATAATTTAAATACAATACGGTTGTGTTATGATACATGGCTCTGATACTATATAGAAAGTGTTGAGAAGGACTGAATTATATTCAAATTAAGTTCAAAGTACAAAAAGGATCCTCTTTTATAGAGGAAAGCCTCCAACGGCTAAAAATTGTAATGGCTTTAATCCTGCAATGGCTACAAGCTGCTTCACAGCTTTCCTGTCATATGAATATGTATTCTATATGCCTAAGTATGTAGGGTATGCATGTATTTGTGTGTATTTTCATGTGCATTTAATTGTATATTTCTATAGAACATACTACACACATCCAGGATAACGTAATACATTACACGTTGGCCTATAACTTCAATCTGATCCATGAGAGAGGAGAAAGATGACCAAAAATCTTAAGACTTAGACTAGCTACATTAGAGCTGAAATATTTCATGTTCATTACAAAAACAAAGTACATAAAATACATTTAAATTCTAAAGAGAACATGCAAATTCTCCTATAAGTGGATTTTAATTATCCAGGTTATTTGGAGGGGAAAAAAAGCCTATCCAGATCCTTTCAAACGAAAGAAAAACAGAGGACATCACAGTTAATATTCAAGGACGACAGTTGATGCGAAGTAGTGGATCAGGTACATAGTGGGACTGTAAAGTATCTCAAAACTTCAGTATAGGACCATGATGCTCCATATGTCTGAATTTTGGACATTCAGTGATGAACTAAAGAGAAGAGAAGTGGAGGAGAAATGAGAATTCTTAGATGGAAGAGTAGACCGATGGAGGTGGATAACAAAGCAAAGGAATATATTTGAAACAGATAGCGTGTGTTGATATTAAGTAAAAGAATTTTTCCCTTTTTTTTTTTTTTTTGAGATGAAGTGATGTCTGGAGCGGCAACCTTCAGATATACCCACTTGTTATTTCAAAATACATGCGCCCACCAGCTTTTTAGGAGCCGGGGCTAAAAAAATAGTGAAAAGCGTTAAAACAAGTGTGTCAAAACAGATTGAAAAACATCAAAAAAAAAAAAAAAAAGATTTATTTGTAGTAAGAACTACCTTGACGAATAAGATCAAAAAGCTAGACTGCCGCATTACACCTTCAGGTTTCTTATCTTCTACGGGACTTCACAGATGCTAAGTTCAACTAAACCGTATGTTCAGAATTAACTGAACCTCAAGTCCCCACCCCCTCCTTTATTCCATCCTAACGAGTTTCTGAACAGCCATTTAAGAACCAGCAGATACATATCACTGACAACTCACCACATACTTAAATACCAAGAACAAGAAAACCAAAACCATAACTACACTCCAAAACTAAACAGGACATCTCTAGAGTTAGAAAAAGTACAATAAGCTAACTTCAAATCATGAATCTGACTCAAAAAAGTTCCACTAGGCTTTAGCAAAGTTCAGCACAAAAATCGAATTACTATTTCGCAAAAACCAAAGTACAAAGAACCAAAAAAAAAGAATGTTATTAGATTGTAATACAAGCAATTCTTAATACCTTGTTCATCAGCAAGGGATAACGTGATTGCAAGTCAGCTATGCGACCCCCATATATCTCACCAGCAGCAATATATATGGGAGTTTGTGATGGAAAACCAAGAGCATTTAGGAACATCCCGACCTCTTTTGGAGTCAAAGGACAGAATCCTCTAGCTCTCTGTTCGGCTGGATCAATGTCTTTTACTTTCCACCATGTGGTATTCTCTCTAGAAGGTTAAGGAAAAATATAATAAAATAAAAAACAGAAATAAAAAGCCGGAACAACGCAAATTTATTAGGATCACATGTAAATATATCTGATTTACCTAATCCCTTTGAGTTCTTCAGCTTCTTCAGGAAGCAAATCATGTGTGCATCCACTAAAGGCGAGCATATCCTTTTCATATCTTAAATGCAAGGCAATGTAAGGACCATATGCCCTCATTCGAGCCACCAACAACTACGATTTGTAAGCCAATAGTGGTGAGAAGATGCAAAATTTAACACCAAAATTAAGGCCAAGCAATTTACCCAGCCAGCAACTATTGTAAACCAACACTGGTGACAAGATGCAGAATCAAACACCAAAATGAAGGTCGAGCAATTTACGTAGCAAGCAGACCGACTGTTACCTTTCCCATTGCTTCAATTCTGGGTGCAAAACGAAGGGCTTCAAAACAAGCTCGGCAGCGCAACTTTTGTATATCTGGTGGCAAATTATTATTAGCTAGGCGTGAATCAGACTTCGCAGCTCGAATGACCTGGAGATTATTTTTCAAATAATTTCGACCGCAGTACCAATTAACAGATGTAAAGTGAAGATCTCATATGTATACCTGATACTCTTCCCACAAGATGGCTATGTGTTCCTGGTAGTATTCTACGCCTGACCAGCTTCTGAAATGCTTAACTGCTCTAGTAGCTTTCATAAGTTCTCGCGGGAGCTTTTTGACAATTTTAACATCGTTGACCAGAGAATCAATAAAATGATCCTCATCAAATACATCAGAGAAATTGCTGCACATAAGTAATACGTGAAAATTGAAAAGAAGAAAAAAAGAAATCAGATAGACCAAAAACTTACATATGCACACAAGAAATGATAAATTTAAAATGATACAGGGAAAAGATTCCCATTAATCAGAATAAACGTTAATTTATACGAAAATAGATTGCATAAGACAACAGAATTAAACTTAACTTTGAACATTTCTCTTTCGTGGGACTAAGCTACAACCCCACCCAAATCGCATCCTATCTTTGGGGCTACGGGTGCAAAAGGTGGGGAAAGGAGCAAGCACAAAAAAATAAAATAAAGAAACCATAATGGTATAAAGAGAAAACACATATTCTTTTATCTTGTATTCAAAAGAATATCCAAGAATAACTACCTACAGCAGCATATAAAGCTTTGCTCCATTTTCAATAGAGTCAATGACATTCTTTTTGACTTTGGAATATGATGGACTAAAGCAAAATGACTCACTAAATTGTCCGCGCTTCTTGTATTGTGAAGTAGCAAACGATTGATACAACTTGATGCAATTATTATTATGGGTCATCCGGAAACAACCACTGTGTGTTTCCAACACATAGGTAAGGTTGTATACACCTAACCTCTCTTTACCTCGTCATAGACGAGAGCCTCTACGATAATGGATTAATGTTATTGTTGTTATCAGCAGATAAAGCTTGTAAAGAAATATTCTTAGCGAATCTTCTCTAGTTACCCTGTACTTTCAATTGGTCCAAAAATCTGTTAAGAAATAGAGGCAGGGGATTGGCAGGGGAGCTTAGGGAATGAACTGTTGAATCCATGAAGAATCATCGCATAGATTGTAGGGACATTAGTCTCTTTAGTTTATCTATGTAGTTTAAGCAAGTTAACCTTGCTACTTTGACTCATTATGCAGCGACTACCTTGTAGCTTCTTTGCAAATCTATGAATTTTGATTTACCCAAAAAAAAAAGGTAGTAATAAACTTACCTAGAATCTTGCCAAAATGAGCTTTTATCAAGTTCAGGAATCACAAGAGTTGCATTTATTATCCGGGCAACAGCTACCATATCACATATCTGCCAGGAAAGAAAAGCTTTACAGATCATAATCAGATTTGCTGAATCTAGGCATTAATAGATATTTTAAAACTGGGCTCGATATCAATCAGATTTATAGCCAGTGTCCTCAATAAGTATTAAACAGATCCAATTTTTTTTAAAAAAAAAGAACAAAGCACACAAAGAAACAAGTATAACACAAGAGACCAAAAGCACGAGCTCAAAAAGTGGGAAGATGTATAACTTTCCCCCAAAAACAAAACAAAAAATGGAAAGGTGTAAAATAAGCACACACCCCAGCTCTCATTTGGTTTAAGCCACCATTGGCGTGAACAAGCAAGTAACCTCGAGACTGTCCAGGAGCTGAACAGGATAATGACACAAAAAAGAGTTAACATCATGCAAAAATTAAAGACTGACATAAGGGCAATCATTTTCAATACATGTGGATTCAAGAATAAATATAATAAAACAGAGCTTACTAGCATATGTTGGGCTTGGGGCAACACAGGGTTCGTAGCCTCGATTTGGTGGTGGCTTCCACAACTTGACCCGAGCAGATCTCATCCTAGCAGCATCCAACTGCAAATCTAAACGAGTAAAAAACACAGGACAAACATGACTACTTTGTATCAACATATGAACAACAACACCTTATATGCTTATACCCTGACACCTTCGACATGGCTTACAAGAAACCAAAATTAACTTTTTGGTACACAAAAAGCTTATATCTAATGATACTAACCTACATGAGAACAGAAAGACCTCTTTTAACCATGAATGGTTGAGAAAGAGAATATACAAAGGTAAAAAGCACAAACCGTGCTGCCAGAGTGAGGATCTTCTGCCAAATGAGACAGAGAAGATTGTTGAACAAGACTTCCTTCAGTTCTTAAATTTTGATATCCATTTTCACGCTGCAATAAAATGGAAAGGTTAACAATCAATAGATTCTTACACCCTTTCCTAAAGAAAACATCTCCAGCAAAGAAAATACAGTAACTGACATGGAATTTTGAATCTAAAACAGCCAGCCAACGTCTCTACCCAAACAGCTAACGCATATTTCCAAATATCAACATCATGATTGCTATAGCATTGATCAGATAAACCTCTTTCTTTCAACTTCATCACATAGAAAGGACACCATAAGGTATACAAATACAGAGCTTCTGGATAGTGTTATGCAAAACTCACAAGCTAACAAACAAATACACCTAAAAATTATAACCGGAAAGGATGATTTTGTGACACAAAAAATCAACTTGCACAAAAGGGATTTATCAGAAATTCAAAATCAGTAAAAAGGTCACAAAGTTCATCCAACTGAATGCCTTGACCACCCATTTTCAAGAAAACAATAAAAACAACAAAAGAAGAAGAAAGAAAGAGAAAGTGTAACAGAGTACCGTATTAGGCAACTTAGTGACTTCTGAAGGAGGATACAACACCTGAAGGTGTGCAGGCAGCAAAGCCATCAAGGCTATTATGCCTATGGCACATGTTAGCACCTTCCTTAACACCACCACCGTCTTCCACTTCCTTTTCAGCATTACTCTCCTTTACAACCAAACCCCACATAAACCAATGCCAAGATCATTTATTTCACCATTAAAGACCAGCTTGAGCATTTGTACAAACACAAATACTGCATCTAAAGATTCAGACGGTTCCAAAGATTTCTTATGTCGAGAGTCCAGATATGGGTTTTCTGGCTCCAGGGATCTTGAATTTCTTTATGAAGTTGAGAGCTTTTTGGGTTCTTGGGTCGGTTACAGAAGAAGACGGCATTTATATAGAGGGGTAAAATGAGATGAGCACTTGATTAATGAAAGGTGAAGTTTAGGAATCTAAAACAGCGGAAGAGTAGGAATTTAGGATTATTTTGAATAATCCCACTACAAATCTCGTAATCAAGATTAAAATATCTCACCAGGATTAAAAGAAAATTAGGAATGAGGTCTTGAATTCTCTGCTGCTAATTTCAAAGGTCTTCGTGAAGCTGGGTGTGAATATATCCACTTTATCACTTTTAATTTAGTTAGAAGCAACTCAAAAAAAAAAAAAAAGTTGGAAGTGTAATTGTTGACAACAACATAAGGCTGCCTCAATGTTAGTACTTTTTCCCCAAAATTTTTGAAGTTGCAACAATGTGTACTACTATTTCCCCAATATTTTGGCTGCGTCTGTCACTACAAAATTCTTCAAAATGCAAGTTTTGCAATATGTAAAAGAAATAATCTTTCTTTTTAATACACGTGTCAACAACATTATGTCTAAAGTAGAATCAGTAGGCCGGAACTTTTTCATCTTTGAATTGATATACTGATAATAACTTCACTTATTGGCCATTTAGCTAAAATCAACCTATACCTTAGATAGAACTCATTTATTTATTTTGAGTTGTCTCAATTATTAAGTATTTGACCTTGATGTTAAATATAATACAGAGCAGTGTGTGTCTATATATATGTGTGTATCTATGATCCATCGTGTGACAATAATTTCACACTTTTTTTATATTAAAACATAGTTTCATAAAACAGTATTATCATTTGGTAAGCGATATAATTGTCGGTGAAAAAGTTTGTCCAAGGCACATGTGGTTAAAGTGTGTGGTTGATAGATAAGACGTCGACTAATATACAAAGCAAGCTTTTAATGTTGAGACAAGATTAGAGACAATGTGAAAAATGAGATGTTTTTGCATTGGTAAATTAACCATACAGTAGCAGTGGCCCATGCAGATGGATAAGCTGTACCCATTTGCCACTTTCTACAATAAAACCTTAGAGGTTGTCGTGTATCACAACCCAAAAAACAAACAAAGACATACAACCAAAACATATAATGAAAACCATCATGTCTAAGCAAATTTAACAGAGGAATAAGAAGCCATAGACAGAGCATAAAAATCCATGACTATTGGCATATTATATGTCCAAACCATACAACTAAAAGTCATCATACGTACAGGGTTACAACTTTCCTAGCTGTGGAAATCACAGCGCTAAGAGCAAAAGTTCTTACAAATGCATAGTCAACAGTTTTCTAAGGAATAACTTCTTAAATGCACTTCGTTTTCATTTTAAATAGAGTTAAAAGACACACACTTTCTTGATTTTGGAATATGATGAAATAAAGAAAAATGACTTACTAAATAAGATGCATTTCTTATATTGTGAAGTATCAGTTGTATACAGCTTAACGCATTATTATGGGTCATCGGAAAAAACCTCTGTATGTTTCTAACATATGGGTATGGTTGCTTACATCTGACCCATCTTATTCCGTCATACCGAAAGTCTGTAAGGCAATAGAGTAATTTTGTAACTTCTGAAGTGCACTTCCGGACCAAAAATATCTTCCGCCGAGAAGAAAAGCATGTATATCCTTTATGAACAAAGCAGATTCACCCGATTTAGAGTTATAAATATCGAGCCAAATATAATCTAACTGGTACGGAGTTTGAGGGGATTTTAACTGTTGTCTCTGAGGATGTAAGCTTCCACTTGCTTTTCCAACCAGATGCTCGGCGGATGAGATCTGAGGAGGAAGAATATGAGGTAGAATATGAGGCCTCCAATCACGCGACGCCACGTGTACAAAAGGACCTGCTGTTTACTTTTTTTTCTTTTTAAAAAAAGTCCTTTTGTACACGTGGCGTCGCGTGATTGGAGGCCTCATATTCTACCTCATATTCTTCCTCCTCAGATCTCATCCGAATGCTCGGCAACATTCATCTGACTATCAACATCACCTAAGCAGATCTCATCCGAATGCTCGGCAACATTCATCTGACTATCAACATCACCTAAGGGAGAAAACATAATGTAATATTTGTTTGACTACCAACATCACCTAACGCAGTAAAACAGAATGTAATATTGCATATTAATAGAATATGAGAGTGCAGAAGAAAGCCGGGGAAAATCTTGAGCGTAATAGGACTTAAAAACTTCATTAATATTGCATATTAATAGGATGTAATGTCGTTGTACGCTAAAACTCTATGATCGACTTAGTAACATTCTGGAAAACAAAATTTTTGTTTATGGAAGAAGATATATTTGAAATAATTAATTCCTATAAAGAATGCTACATTGTCATTCTCTTCATTCATTATTTTGGCAAACTCTGGGATTGATTTTTTCAAAAGAAAACATAAAGAAATCATAAAAAGTGCAAAGAAATCAAAGAATTCTACAAAGACATATTGCGTTTGAGCAAAATAAACACTTAAAAAATGATGCTCAAAAAAAGGCCATACATAAAACTTGGAGCCACAAGGACTATAAACGTATGATTGGACTATATATGTGTGCAAATACATGTTAAGAAGAGAGTTCATAGTGGCATTGTTTTTATTATGCTTTGGACTATTCGGAAAAACTTAGATCGGGGAATCTTTTTAATCACAGTCTTCAAGACAAACGGCTTGATTTCGTTAACTTTTAAATATCACCAAAAAGATTGATAATGTGTGTACTATATGTCAGGGAGTTCCTATTTGGAATTGTACTGGTTTTGCTTTTGAATTTTTAAAAGAAAGGTTATGGATAGAGGAAATCCTTTGTTGAACACAAAAGATTGATATCTTTGAGTTATAAAATTCAATACTCCAAAGTTATCGTTAGGGTCTGAAGATGATGAGAGACAAATAAACAATTCCTTCATCGCATATTACAACCATTTTAGTTCCTTATATCTAAGAACTTTCAATCTTAAAGTCAATCATCAAACTTCTCGAAGTTGGTATGCAATGCAATTTACCACTATGTATTTTATTTTACTTGGATATTGTTAGTTGAAAAGGGTAGGTAAGCTAGCTTTAGCTAATAAATATTAAGAGAATTACTTGTGATAGTTACCACTATGTGTTTTATTTTACTTGGATATTGTTAGTTGAAAAGGGTAGGTAAGCTAGCTTCAGTTAATAAATATTAAAAGAATTACTCATGTGTTTTTAACACATGAGTATGATTGCGTGCATCCGACTTTCCTATATTTGTCATAGGCGGGATTATCTAAGACAATATAGTAATGTTGTTGGTGTTTCTGTTGGTACTTGTGCTATATATATAATTCTTTCACATGCTAGCGTGACGTGGGAATGACGAGTGAAGGTTTTCACTAAGCGAAAGGCGAATGTTTAGGGGGATTACTTTAGTATTATTTTATTTCTTACTTTTTCTTATGTCTGAATGTCTTTATGTTTGTTAGGTAATGTAAGTCAGCTTATAATAATAGCATTTATTGTGTAAATATAGAGAGTGTGATATATATGTTGATCAGTAAAATTTTAAATGTGATTTGCGTATGACCAATCATGTCTAAAAGTGGCGTGATCCATGCGCAAATGTGAGAATGACAATTTGTCAAATTGAAAAGATTGATAAATTAGAAATGAATACGTAAATTTAAATAAGTTTTAAGCAAAAAGATAACATCGTCTTCGACCGATGACTAAGATGATAAATATTAATACTAAATGAAAAACGTAACAGCTCCTTTAGTACATGACATGATGATACACATACATTAATGGTTCCTTTTTGCTTTATATCATAAGGGGAAGAATGCACAACACGTGTTTGTTGTTCTCTCTATCTTAAATAAAGAAGATCTTATGATAGTTAAGGAACACGAATAAAGAGTAACTAGTGACGTAATAGAATGACGACATATAAAAATTTACATGCCAATACAGTTATGAATAATTATTACAAGTACAACAACAGCATTACACCATTGTCTCATAGGCTCCCGTCTATGGTAGAGTATGAGGGGTCGGATGTACGCAACCATACTCATGTGTTAGAAACACACAGAGGTTGTTTCTCGATGATCCATAATGAAAATTGCGTCAAACTGTGTCGATCAACTACTACTTTACAATATAATAAGACCAGCTAATTTAATAAGTTATTTTGATTTGTTCCGACCGACATATCATCATCATCATCATCCAGACCCAGTATATCCCAACGATAGCAAAAGCTATCATTAGGGTCTGGGGAGGGTAAGTGGCAGGCAGACAATACCTCTATTCCAAGGGATAGAGAGTCTGCTTCCAGTGAGACCCCCGGCTCTACTTACCAAACTTCTTTATCCGTGGACTGAATGAAAAGGTTAGATAATCAATGGGCTGGACTTGGATCGATTAACAGAATAACTATGAAAGAGATTTGGGTTAGGATCTTTCGAGTCCAAATAAAATACTGTGACTTACATGTTTGCGTAAATAAGTTTTCGTAATTTTGACTTGCGGTATTTCTGTCACTACTTTTTTATCATCAGCCTAATTTTCTGGATCAACATAATAACAAAATATTTAATTTATCGTATAGATAGATGTACCTTATAACTGGGCGCTTCCTGCTACAGTATCTGGAAAAGAAATGACAACAAAATTTGAAGGAACCTTGGTGTACCTGCACCACTTTTGCGGCTCGTTCTTTTCGCTGAAACTAACCACGTATGCGGTTATTATTGTATAACAAAAACCATGTAATATTTTAACAAAAGCAAAAGTTATTGCTAAGGTTTGGAAATAATGAGAGACATACAAATAATAGCTTCATTCCAAGAGGTAGTTATTATTGTATACTACATATATATTTATGACTTTTGGTTAATTCTGCAGCTGTTGATATGATAAATGGCTACCTCGCCCATGATATTTTTAGATAGTATAAAATATAGAAAACGTTGAAACTCATATTATTAAAATAGGTTATTTATAGTTGGGCTAATTGAACTATAAGTCGTTCGACATTGAACTATAAGTATTCGCCCTTCGAGTATCTTATGAAAGTCGGAATGCATTTGTTTTATACAATGTATACATATATTAAATAAACCACATACCGTGCAATATATGAACTAAACCACTATTAAAAGATAAAAAACCTCTATTAAGATAGAAGAAAATTTGCAGTTGTAAATATTTGAACCCACCAATAATTCTAATCTTAAGGCATCCGATCTAGTTATTCGCCAAGATGAATGCATTTTGTATGTAAATTTGCATCGCATGATTGTCCTACTTTGAATCTTTGAGTGATTTTAATTGAAAAATGACAAACATACAAAATATCCAAACATCAACATTACCAAGTACCGGAGTACATATAAGACAGTTCCAAGAAAGGCAAAAGTATAAGCGGGTGTATTTACTTTTGAAATATATCATATCATGATATACATCTATGATACTATTAGCCTCGTGATGTACCTAGATATTTAAAATGAACAAAGTTCTTAAACTTAAATCTTACGTACATGGTCATCAGCAATTTTTTTTTAATTTATAAATAGACATTTTCTTAAGGAAAAGATGCGATCATATGATTTAAGTCCAATAGAATAGCGGAAAGAATGTTCATAGGTACATTCGAACCTCAAACAACACATTATTCAATGAAGTCCGCCATAATAACATAGAGAATGTGTTAAGGTAAATTTGCATTGGATTTTACCAACCGCGGTTTAAGTCCTAAAACATATTAATAATTAGTAACAATTTTAAGTTAGTGAATTGCCAGAAAACAGGATGAAGTATAATACTTGAAATTTTTGATTAGTTCTGGTCGTGACAAATTACAATGATTAAGTTCATCTTTAAAACGATAAACATTTATCATGCAATAAAATACTTCCTTAAGGAAAAACTTGAAACTAGCTAGACTCACGAACATATGCAGCCTCATTTGTATAGGTTAATGGAAAAGTATCAAAATGTTATATTGGCCATAAAGATAAATTATTTGTAATGTGGATGTTTGAATCTTGTTGATGAAGTAGTTTTAGATGATTTTACAATAACACCAACCATACCCAATAATATTCCGACGAAAGCAAAAATTATCGTTAGGGTTTGGAGGATAAGATGTAGACAAACAACACGGAGAGTTTACTTTCAGTGAGACCCCTGGTTTTATATGTACATACGCAGATGACATAATAATATGAATATGTTGTGCTAGTGAAGGAATTTAGTAAACAGAAATAGAAAGATTCCGATATTAAATAGTCATAACCGTGTATATGCACAAATAATGAAAGACAAAGACAAAAATAAAAAAGTGCAAAGTCAACATAAAGTACAGAGAGTATCTAAGGCCCTAAATATACTCTACGTGCCCTTATTAAACCTCCGTAACCTTAATCCACTGTCTCCGTGAATTCCTATCCTAGACCATGTCCTCAGAGAAATGCAAATCTAGTAGGTTATGCCTAATCTACTCATCCCAAGTCAGTTTGAGCTTACTTTTACTCCTCTTCCACCCTACAATGATGCTTTCAACTGTTCTGACAGACGCTGTTTTCTATATCCTCTTGCCATACCCAAACCATATCAGTCTCTCCTCCCTTATCTTATTTTCGATGATTTTGAATTTGCTAAATAACGCAAGCTCTAGAGAATTGTTAATTGAGACATCTCGATTCTCGTTACTTATATCATCTATATAAACTCTAACGACAATATAGTAGATAACTTTATTGGTCGTGGTGGTCATAAAAAAAAGATTACCAATAGTAACTTTGTTCGTTCGAATAGACAAACATGTGCAGGCAGGATTTTCCCAGAAAAGAACGGAACCTTTTCTAGCAACATAAGTAAAATTTTCGCTGCCCAAATTGAAGTGGGGTTAGGGTCTTTTATTTTTCACCTTTCTCAAAGAAAGGCCGTTGGAGTCTGATAAGTATAGATTTCCATAAATACTTGAACAAAATTTCAAAGGACTGTGAATTCACGAGGCTGAACCAAGGGGTCGTACGCCGATGCTTACTCATCAGTAGAATTTGCATATGATATGTTGTCAGTGGTCTCATCTTTTACACAACGACAACCACCTGACTTTCGTGCATTGGGAAGTGAATTTGCAAACAAAAGGGACAGCGCACGCAAATGTGGATTATAATATAATTTATAGTCGTTGAAAAAAAAAACATAAAATTGTTTTATGAATTGTTCTAAATTTATAGAAAACATGTAAAAATATTGATTTGAAAATGGAGCAAAACTTGAATTAAATAAGTGTAACGATGCTTTGAATTCTATGAATTCTAAAACAACCAAACGTTGGGTGGGTGAGACCGAGCGTTCAATAATAAGTTGTGTATTTGATCTGATTCTGAAATTTCTTTCCAGTACTGAATGTTTCACCGAATGTTCGGTAAATCATTTTACCGAACATTAGGTCCATAGTTCGGTGATAAATTCTGAGTTGTAACGTTTAAAAATTTTGAATCCAGCGTCGGTAAAATAGACCAAACATTCGGTGATTTTAGACAACAGAATTTTCAATTGTTTTCGATTGAATGATGTAACTTTTGCAACTTGTGACATCTCATTTCAATCTTAAACAGTAATAAACTAACTTTGAAAGTTAAATTCTGCAGAGACGTATCAAATTAACTTTCCTTATGAATTGAAGTATATAAATAAAAGGATCAAAAGATTTTGAAGATATAATTCTATATACTTTCTATACAAGCTATTTCCCCCTCCCTTAGACTCTAGTCTTCGTGGATATTTTCTTCCACTGAGTCAACTAAATAGTTCATTCGACTGATGGACGACTAAATATATAACAAAAATTTGTATGGTTTAATGGTCCAAAAACCTACTATACTTTTTGTGTGGAGACGCGAGTAAAGAATATAGTTTTAATGGACTCGCATAGAAAGTAATACAAACACACACACGCACACACATATATATATATATATTATATATATATATAAATATATTTCTAATTTGAGATGGTATTACAATTACAAGAAAATACAGATGAATTGGGTACGAACTGCAAATGAATTACTTGGAAGTAAAAGATTATGAGCATGTAAAATATTCCACAAACCGACCATTTGTCTAAATTTAATAATACCCAATATGAAGCTTCGAAGATAGGCACAAGAGTTATCATGTCTAAAGCCAACAGCCTAGCACCAAATCATCAAATCATCTTTTCCAAGCTAAATTGTCTTATGATTGCGTCCGACAAAGATAATATTGCAAAAAAGCGAGACGGAAAGTGAACGACCTTGTATGTTACTTGAATCAAAAGGGTAGAAAATTGTAGATTTCATTTTTGTGGGAATCGTATCGCATGCTTAATCTTTTTAAATATATGCTTTCTGGTCCACTATGCTGTGGAATCACACGTTTTCTTTGTCTTGATGTTTTTTACATTCTTCGAGGATTTTTCTACTATTCTATGACGCAAAACGCATTAATGAAAATGTTGTTCTACATCCGTGGGTTTGAGATAAAATAAATGTGTTATATGAAGATAATGTAACACCACTCATGTCTTAATGTTTTGAGTATATATATGTGTCGCACTTGATGTAAGCCCAAGTTTCTATAGTAACATATCAGGTTTAAGACGTGATTGGACTCACACCTTGACTGACCATGGTAGACCATTTATTGTCTCTTCTCACTAAGTCCATATATTCATGCATGACTTGTGGTTTGTCATTGAGAGCGGGTTCGAAGGTACGCGTGTATGTCAAGCCACGTTGCCGTGTGAAGGCGGGTATTGAAAATATTGTCTCACATTGGCTACTTTAAAATAAAATACATGGTTATATGAAGATGAAGTGACATCATCTGTTGTCTTAAGATTTTGAATAGATATAAACCCCACCTCATGAAAACCAAGTTTCAACACCCAACAATATTTAGCTACGACAAATATAATGAGCAGTATTATTGAGGTTTGACAAACAGTTCAATTTTTTTGCATGAGTATTTGTATAAATACGTCAACTTTTTTTATTACCACAAAATGACCCATAGCGTGTACTCACAAACAAGGATAAAAGATTCTCCAAAATAAAATTCTGATACGATGACTTAAGTATAAACCTCAGTATATATAAACTTTGTTATACAAGAAATGAAGTCTAACTAAAGTATTTTTAGTGCATTAGATCAATCAAGTTACAAACTGTGATTAATAGAATCGGTGTTTAATTCAAAATAATCGTTAACATGACAAGTTCAACACATCAAATAAACTAAAGATTCCCTTTGGTCATGTTCAAATTTCTGAATTTAGTCCCTAAGCTAATTTCTTATAATATTTTTCATGAAAAAGTTTGAAGGGCAAAAAACCAAAAAGGAAAATAGAAAAAAATTCAAAAAAATATGAAGGCAAAGATTAGCTACCTAGTACGGGAGGAGTATCTTTTCAGCAGGAGAACTCTCTTGCTAGTCCTGGCACTTCAGGGACTACAATTTAAATGCATACGTAAGTGATGTAAATTCAAAATGAAAAGAAATTTTCAAAATAAAAACGACCGAGATACATGTTATATGTACGATGTTTTTTTTAGTATATATTAAAACGGTTGACGGAGTATGTTCAACTTTCTACTCTCTCTCTCTATGTCATTTCCATTTGTTCATATAACAAATTAAGATTTTCTTTCGCCATCACTTTTTTATCTTTACTTGTGATAAATGTGTATTAAAAGTCAAAACTGTCGGCCAAGACGGAGCCGCGAGCAACCAATTGAACCGGTATAACACTAATTATCAATGTGAAGAAAAGAACAAGTTTTGTGAAATATTTTCTTGTATTTTTCCGTATATACAATAGTATGATTGTACAACTATTTATAATCCTATGAGTATGCTATACAAGGTAAGATTCTAATTACAATTATGGTGATTACCTATTGCAATAATGTGCCATAATGAAGAATATTGCGTAATAAAGCTAATTCTAATTACAATTATGGTGATTACCTATTGCAATAATGTGCCATAATGAAGAATATTGCGTAATAAAGCTAATTCCTAAAGTTCAGCTAATTACAATCACTATCGTAACCAATCAAATATTCTAACACTCCCCCTCAAGTTGAACCGTGGGGTCAACAACGTTCAACTTGTACAAGCTGTCTTCGAAGGATCTCCCATTGATCGCCTTAGTAAGAATATCTGCTAGCTGGTCTTCTGATCGCACAAACGGTAGTGTAATCAATCCTGTCTCTAACTTTTCCTTGATGAAATGTCTATCAATCTCCACATGCTTGGTTCTGTCATGCTGGACTGGATTTTCTGATATGCTAATGGACGCCTTATTATCGCAGAACAACGGAGTGGGCTGATTTACTGGAAGACCTAGGTCCCTGAACAGCTTCTGGATCCAAAGTACTTCTGTAATCCCTTTCACAATTCCTCGGAACTCTGCCTCTGCGCTGGACAGTGCCACAACTCTCTGCTTTTTACTCCTCCACGTGACCAGATTTCCGCCAACTCTTGTCAAGAATCCAGACGTGGATCTTCGGTCTACAGGATTCCCTGCCCAATCAGCGTCAGTGTATGCTTCAATGTCAAGATGTCCATTGTCTTTGAACACAATTCCTCTACCCGGAGTTGCCTTGAGATATCTCACGATCCTGGTGACAGCATCCATATGATGTGCCTGAGGTTCCTGCATAAACTGGCTCACAAGACTAACTGCAAACGCAATGTCAGGTCTAGTATGAGAAAGATAAATTAATTTGCCAACTAAACGTTGATACTGACCTTTATCCGCGGAAGGTGCCCCGTCGATTACCTGAAGTTTGGTATTCGCTGCCATTGGTGTATCACAAGGTTTACAATCAATCATTCCTACTTCAGCCAAAAGATCTAGAATATACTTACGCTGAGAAATATATATCCCTGACTTTGATCGAAGCACTTCTATCCCAAGAAAGTACTTAAGTCCCCCAAGATCTTTCATTTCGAACTTTGTGAACAAATGTTTTCGAAGTCGGTCCATCTCCTCTTTGTCATCCCCAGTGATAATCATATCGTCTACGTAAATAATCAAACATGTTACCTTTCCCTTTTTCCTTTTTACGAACAAGGTATGGTCTGCATTGCTTTGTAAATACCCACTTTGTGTCATAACATCGGTAAATCTCCCGAACCAAGCTCGAGGTGACTGTTTTAGACCATACAGAGACTTCCTTAGACGACAGACTTCTCCTTTGGCAAATTCTGAAGAGAACCCGGGGGGTGGCTCCATATACACTTCTTCTTTGAGGTCCCCGTGCAGGAATGCATTCTTAACGTCGAATTGGTGGAGAGGCCAACGCCGGATTGCTGCTATTGAGAACAAGACTCGGATGGTGTCTATTCGTGCGACTGGAGAGAAAGTCTCAGAATAATCAATACCATAAGTTTGTGTGTATCATTTTGCTACAAGTCGTGCCTTATATCGCTCCACACTTCCATCTGCTTTGTATTTGATTGTGAAGACCCACCTGCATCCTACGGCTTGTTTTCCTCGGGGAGCAGAACATTTCTCCCAGGTCTCATTTTTTTGTAGCGCACTCATCTCACTTACCATCGCATTCTTCCACTCAGGAATGTTCAGGGCTTCTTCAGCATTTCTTGGAATCCTTTCATTACATATGGAGGTCAAGAACCCTCTGGCAACATCACTCATCCCTTTTCTTGTGCTGTTTATAGGATACCTAGAGGTTTTTGACACCTTTTCTGGAGAGTATCTTACTGGAGGTATCCCGCGGTTAGTTCTCGGAGGCAAGACTCGCACCTCCTGTTGTTCCTGTAAAATGTCAGTAAGGTCCACAGTAGGCTCCTGTGTCAGTTCTGTTTCAGGAATGGTTAGCACAGGTATATCATGAGGCTCAGGATTAGAATGATCAGAAAAAGATTGAGAAAAAGATTGAAATTGTCCTGATATAGACTGTTCATTTTGTACCTCTGTAGTGGCATTCATCTCAAGTTGATCACTGGGTGATGGTATTGAAACCACGGGCGGTACTTTATCAAACTCAGTAGTACAGTCGGCGCCATCTACTTGCCGTGTTGGAACTGACGACCTCGACAAGTCATAATGTGACAGCCAATCTAGGGTTCCATCTTGGGTCTCCCCCTGAACCCGGGATTGGGTGGAGTAGTAGAATTCAGTTTCGACAAAGACACAGTTTAGGGTGATATGGATGCGATGGGTTTGAGGGTGGTAACAGCGGTAGCCCTTTTGAGTGGTAGCATAGCCAACAAATACGCATTTGTCAGCGCAAGGGTCAAGTTTGGTACGGTCATTTTTAGGAGTATGGATAAAGACCGTACAGCCAAAGACTTTTGGGGGAAGGGTACATATGGAGGGGATAGGATGTTGAGTGGACAAAGTGTGGAAGGGAGTCTGAAGGTCAAGGATTTTGGTAGGGAGGCGATTGGTGAGGTATGCTGCAGTGGACACAGCCTCCGGCCAAAAACTCATCGGGACATGAGACTCGATCATCATAGCACGGGCCATTTCTAGGATAACTCTGTTTTTTCTTTCAGCGACCCCATTTTGTTCAGGGGTGTACGGACACGACTTTTGGTGTATGATCCCATGTTTATTTAGAAACTGCCCCAACTCTTGGTCAAGATATTCCCCCCCATTATCTGTGCGGAGGATTTGTATAGATGTATGAAACTGAGTCTTGACCATATTGTAAAATGTAAGAAATTTGCTGGTAACTTCGGATTTATTTTTCATAATGTAAAGCCAAGTAGTTCGTGAGAAATCATCGACAAATATGACATAATAACGAAATCCAAGAGGTGTATTGTAAGGGGATGGGCCCCATACATCTGAATGTACTAAAGAGAACATACGAGTCACACGAGTATTATTAGGAAAATAAGATGCCCGAGTTTGTTTAGCCCGGAGGCATGTATCACACTGTAGTGGGTCAAGTTTGGACTTAAACAAGGAAGGAAACAACTGTTTTAAATATGTAAAAGATGGATGCCCTAACCGGCGATGCCACAACCACAACTGTCGAGTCACTGTCCCGGTGGCAAGATTAGACTGTCCCTGTTGTACCACCGTGTCGACAAAGTACAGGCCGTGGCGTTCAGTACCACGCCCAATGATCTCCTTGGTATGAATGTCCTGCAGAATACAAAAGGAAGGGTACATCAGAACAACGCAATCTAATTCTTTAGTTAATTGGCTAATAGAGAGTAACTTGGTGGACAGAGTGGGTACATATAGGCAATTTTTGAGAGTAATGTGTGGGGTGATCGTAATGGTGCCAGTGCTGTGCACCGGGACTAATGTACCATTAGCGGTAGCCACATTGGTCTTGGTAGGTTGGTTGTGTGTATGAAAGTCTTTTGGATCGTAGGACATTGTATCGGTAGCTCCACAGTCGAAGATCCACTCTGGAGTGTGTTTAGGGTAAACAAGGGTATTTATGGTAGAGTTGAGGGCTTTTGGTAATTCTGAGGGAAGTTCAGGGGTCAATGTGGAAATATGTGGAACTCTGGGGACGGATTGGTCAATTTTAGGGAAATCAAGGCCTTTTTCGGAGGAAACAATATTGGTGGGGTCACGGGTGTAATTAGAGGAACCTGCAGGGACCTGACTAACATTTCTGGAAACAACAGGGGTTAATGATGCAATATTTTTAACTAATGGACTATAAAAGCACAAGGGGCTAGGGTTTTCATCCCAGCCCCTGTTACCTGCAGCCGCCGCTGCCTTTCCTGCGTCTTCCTCGTGGGTTCCGTCTCTGTTGGATCTTTCTGCTCTGTCCCTTCCTGTTGCTTCGGTGATATCCTTTTTCTGTTGGCTTCCTTCACCTGCTCCGGTGACTTGTGAGGCAGCAGCTGTTGTCTTTTTCTTAAACTCTTCCCACCAATCTGGATAACCATGGAGCTTAAAGCAATTCTCACGAAGATGCCCCTTTTTCTTGCAGTGTAAACATTCAATCTGACTTTTGTCTTCACCCCGCCGTGATGGCTGCCCTGAGCGGGGGTTCCGGCCACTGCCTCCTCTATTTGATCCGCCAGGTCCCTTTATCGCTAATCCTTGCCCCAAGCCCACCTCTGATGATGGTGCTATGGCTGAAGGGGTGAGTTTTAGCAGTACATTCTCTGTTTCGGATCTCCTCAGTTCACCGTATGCTACTTCGGCTGTTGGTCTGGGGTCCCTTTTGAGGAGCTCCTTTTTGGTTGCTGCAAAGCGATCATCTACAGCCATAAGGAGTTGGTATAAACGTTGCTCCTGAATATACTGATTGAACCTTTGTATGTCCCTTGGGCACTCCATAGGGTTGGGGCTTCGGTTGTCTATGGTACGCCATAGACTCTGTAATTTTTCCCAGCATGTGTCTAACGAATTAGTCCCCTGTCTCATGGTGTAGGTTTGTTTATGTAAATCAAATACCTGTAAAGGGTCTGTGCCTGACCCGTAGGTTACGGCGAGTCCATCCCAAAGAGCTTTCGCAGTTGGATAACTGGAAGCACTGTTCACCAGGCTCTCTTCCATATTGTCGATGAGCCAGGTGAACACGAGCTGGTCTTCCTGTTCCCATTTGGTGTGATTTTCGTCTGTTGGCAGGGGGGGTGGAGGAACCCCTGTGATGTGGGTGCTCCTCCCCCTGCCCGTGAGAGCTCTTTTCATTAGATTGCACCATAAGGCATAATTGCCTGAGTTCAGCTTGACTTTGATTATCAAATTTTCAGAAGTTGCTGCAGGAACAGGGTTTACTGGTTGTGGGTTTATTTGATTTTGCAGAAATTTTGCAAACTCTGCAGATAAGTCAAAATTTTCTGGAAATTTTGGATGGTTTTCTGATGTTTCTGGTAAGGCTGGTAACTTTTCTGGGTTGGCTGACATTTCGGCTTTTGCAGGTTATGGTACTGGATTTTGGTCAAAAGGAGATTGGTATGGCAATGAAGATACTTCTGAGCCTGAAGAACACTTCAGACGGGTATGGCTTGATCAGTTACAGCACTTGATCAAGGAAGGTAAGGGTATGGCAGTGATGAGAAGAAATTCTGAGCCAACTGTTGCCCAAAAATTCCTTCTCGGTAGATTGGCAGTGATGATGACTAATCTGAGCCACCACCGGAAAAAATCACAGTAGGCTTAGGTTGCCTGCTCTGATACCATGAAGAAAAGAACAAGTTTTGTGAAATATTTTCTTGTATTTTTCCGTATATACAATAGTATGATTGTACAACTATTTATAATCCTATGAGTATGCTATACAAGGTAAGATTCTAATTACAATTATGGTGATTACCTATTGCAATAATGTGCCATAATGAAGAATATTGCGTAATAAAGCTAATTCTAATTACAATTATGGTGATTACCTATTGCAATAATGTGCCATAATGAAGAATATTGCGTAATAAAGCTAATTCCTAAAGTTCAGCTAATTACAATCACTATCGTAACCAATCAAATATTCTAACACAATGAGTATGTCAACTATATTTCATTAGGTATACAGTTCACTGACATTGCGATATTTGATGTTTAGCTAATGACACATATACTACATATGTACATATGTATATCTGATAACACTTATAAAGATCAAAACAGCATGTATAAAAACAATTCATTCGTAGAAATTGAAGATAGGTTCATCAGACTAATGGATACCGAACCATTCAATAAGAAACATGTTTTCGTTATTTTTATTGGACAAATAAAATCATCATAAATGACTTACAATTCGCAGGTTTTCAAGGATAACCCAACTCCATAACCTCTAATATTATTTGCTTTTACTGATTTGAACAAATATTTCAGTATAATTCTAGTTACAGTCAATGAACACGTGACGAACGCGATTTCGACATACATCAAACTGCAAAAAAAAAAAAAAAAAACAAATAAGTTATATACACAAGCTGATCTCCATTCTGTATGTATCGATTAATGAATTCTTGTTACGAGCCTCTCTCTTAAATTTGTTGATTGAGCCAAGTCTTTACCATCACGCTTACCTCTTCGTCTGAGTAAGTTGGACCAAAACTTACTCTTTTTCTTCTTCTTATCTCCTTCCATCCTCCGTCCCGCAGCAGCCGTCGATCTACTCTTAGTGAGCTTATCTTTACCCGCTCTCATCAAAATCAATGGCCCAGATAAACCCTGCCGACTTGGGGAGGCACAGGAAGAAGCATTCGAAGAGTAATGTGAGGACAAAGAAGAAACAGAAGAAGAAGAATCTGGGATCGATCTTCGGTTTCTTGAATATGAGCCCGAAGTTAATTCGGAGAGCTTTTCGTTGAGACAAATGGAGCAAACACCTGGGTTCTGTTGATGTCTTGGATGCTTCTTACATGTCATATGTTTCGACGGCCTGTTCGTTTGGTGATATTTTTGTCTCCTGAATTCCATTGCAAAATTTTTCTGTTTTTTTTTTCCTTGTTTTGGTTTTGGTATGGGGAAAAACGAAATTGGTTTTATGATTTATGGTGGAATATATATATAGTGGAGTTGGGTGGGGAGGGGGAGTTCGAAGAGATTTCATGGGAGGTTTCTTGTAGAGTAGGATAAGTACAAGTTGACGGGTCAGATAGTTTGAAAAAGTCGGCAGTGGAATAATCGTAGGATGACCGACATGGCAAAAGACAAAAAATTTACTATGTTCAATCAACCAATATAATTAGTTGGTTATTGATGAATAAAATATGTAGAAAATTTATGAGTACTTTGTTTGTATATAGATAAAACTTATTTGTTATAATTTTATTGGGCTATTAGTTGATTAATGACCAAAATAGAATTTCTGGACAAAAGGTGGGTAGTTGAGTTGGGGGATATGATCCCCTCACCGCTCCTCTCTCACTGCGTACGTGACCGCGCGACAAGTGGCAAAAAGGGAGAGTGGTGAGGCTGGGTGAGGGTAACCCTCATCCAGCCTCACCACCCCCTACTGCTGCCACATGTTGCGTCCTGGGCCGTATGGTGACTCACCGCGCGGTGAGGAGATCTCATCCCTCGAGTTGGCGGTTGAGATGAGACAGCACTAAGCTGAAGTGGCGCTTCAACCTGGTTTGGCCGGCAACGACACACGCTTAGTCAACGTACTTTATTCTTTTTCTTTGTGACTTCGATTTGTCCACTTACGCTGCATCCAAAAGCAACATAATTTATTATTGCATTCCTCAAATTTTTGAATGTTCTATTTTTAAAAAACTTTGTGGAAGATTAGATCAAATTATTCAATAGTTTGTTGGAGAGACTTAAAATTTTGTGTCTATAAAGTGGCTGAACCTAAACTTAAACATGCTCATGTATAAAAAATTGACTGTAGAGACCAAATACCCATAACGTGTTTATCAACATTCAAACCGATAACTTTAGATGTAATACATCATCCAAGTATCAAATGAGTTACGTCTTCATAGTTTATTATTGCATTTCTATATAGGTGACATCAAGAGTAAGGATTCGTAAGATAGTTTCTTTTCTTGTTTTGAAAACTCTGTTGTATCAAATATAATAAAGCAGCAGATTTATTATTGTATTCTTGAATGTAAAAAGTCTATCCTCTTATTATAAAAGCGTTTCCTGTTGTAATTTTAAAGAACTTTGTAGGTAAACCAAGTCGTTCAACGGTTTGTTAAGTAAGAGGTTTAAAACTTAGTGTTTATAAGATATATGAACATAAACATGTTTTTGTATAAAGAACTGATGGTAGAGGCCAAATACCTACGCTACGTTTATCAAGGTTCGAACTAGCAACTTTAGATGTAATCTATCATCTTAGTAGCAACTAAACTAAGTTACATCTTAAAAGCTTATTATTGCATTTCGATATAGGTGACAATGAAAGTATGGCCGTTCAACAAATCGAACAGTTCGCGAACTGTTCGAGTTCGGTTCGTGTTTGTCTGTACTTGTCTATAAACGAGCCGAATTGGAGCATATGTTTAGGTTTGTTTACTAAAACGAGCCGAACTATTCACAAATTATTCCTCTCGTTTAAACATTTTATCAAGCCGAATTTGAACCAATTTTAAAGTTCGTTTAGCTAAACGAATCTAAATTCAAAAACCAAATATTCGGTTCGGCTCGGTTCGTTCACCCCTTAAGCGAAAGTAAGGGTTCGAAAGTTTTTCCTGAAAATTCCGTTTTATCTTCTAAATCTAACCGTCGCATTTTTAATAATGATTTGACAACCAAACAATCTTAAATAGGACATTGTAGTTGGTATTTAAGTAAGACTTAATAATTTTCTGAAATTTTATTTTCCAGAAAAAAATAGCAAACTTTACAGGATCAATGACTCGACATATAATAAGCACCGTCAATGTGTTTATATATGTTAAACTGTCAATACTATATTTTTAAATATCCTGGATTATGAAACTTAATAATAATTTAAGCTATACCATGTGTGTAGATAGCTTAATGTCTTGAAAAATGTGATTGCGAGTTGAACAATTTAACGGTATAATATATAGTGACATTGCACACAAGACATAACGGCAAAATAATAATGTAAGCAGCGATATTGTTTATTGCTCCAGTATTCTTCTTCTTTAGTGGCTGCATTAGCCCCAATAAAGAGAAATCCAGACATGTATTACTCCTGCATAACAATGAAATTTTGGTTGATGAAACTTAAGGAAGTGTATTAATTCCTTGTGAATTTTGATAAACGTGAAAGATGGAACGAAAATTCTTATCACAAATAATTGTAAGACACGTCTGAACATTGGAACAAGATGGGGACTAAACAGATTTTTGGTCGTCTGACGGATTGTGCTTCGTTAGGAAGAAAGTCGTTCTCGGTAGACTCTTGCGTTTGTGTAGGGTCTATAGAAGCTCGGATCGATTTGCGATCTGATATATGCAGTTTTACCCATACTTTATGTAAGAGCTGTTTATGCATCTCGAATTTATGTCCTTAAAGTCACAAAACATTAACATTAACACTTGCTCCAAACAAAACATTAACATTAACAGTTGATCCAATATCTATCTTCATTGTGCTTCTTTCATCAGATTTTCATTTATGATTGACTAAATCGAATTCTTTCCATTTTTACATTGTAATACCCATTCAAACTTGCAAAAACCTCTTCGCCCTTTCACTCGATTTCACCTTCATATTCAGCAACACAATTGGAGGCTGCAAATTTTAGAGCGTTGTAAACATCTAATGAGATAGACAAATAATGAATAAACCTAGCATACTGAATACAATTACTATGGACAAAAAACTATTAATCCTAACGTTTGAGCATCATTGTTCATACCACAAAGATTCGTGTTCGATTATTCTATCTAACTTTATTTTCATTTTTTAATAAAATACAGCTACTATGTCAGTGTGGGGTTTTCTTCATTTGTGTATATCATTTTTGTACAGAAATAAAACGATTATAGATCAAAGACAAAATAAGTCACAAATTTAATAATATCGAATACATGTGATAAACTACTGCAGGCCCTAGAAATGTCCAACGATATTATATGTCAACGGGTGCCAAAGCTTAGGCGACTCACGAAGACTGCACCGCATTGGCAGGCTCAAAAGTAGTCTTGGTTCGAGCCAGTGACCCAACCAGGGGTTGGGATCTCTTAGCCCCACTTTCCTCACCTCCTTTATGACCACGCGACACGTGGCAGCAAAGGAGGGTGGTGAGGCTGGATGCCGCTGACCTTCATCTAGCTTCACCACCCTCTTTTGCTGCCACGTGTCGCGCGGTCACGTGTCACCGCACCTCTTTTGCGGTGAGGGGATCCTATCCCTCAAGCAGGTGCAGTTTAGCGCCCATAGGGGTTTATAGGTGCGTATAATCCCCAAAGGAAGAGGAGTTTGCCTAAATTGTGGAAGATTACACCTCATTTGCAAAGTATTCACCACAAACTAATTATATGGTGGAATAAATTTTTAGTTATCCTGTCTATTGAATTTTAAGTAACAAGATATATATATGTAAGAATGAATATTATATCATAAAGGTTGCTGTGCTTAATTAAAGTAGGGAGACCTATTCTCATTTGTCTATCCATTATTATTGGTTATGGAGTCATTACAAAAATATACTATAATTACTTCTATATCATTTTTTCAACATCGAGAAGATCCGGATTTTAGTATGTAAGATATGAAAAATGTTACTCAGCTATTAAACTTATAAGTCATTCGCTACTTAAGTATCATTAAAGTTCGCTTTCTCGCTGTCCAAAAATGGAAGTTCGTAATTAAAAAGACCGGTGACAAGAGTATGTTTATTTTAACTCCTATGTAGCTTAAGGGATTGGACATTACATTTAGTATGATGCCTATTTGGCACATGAAATGTTTGGCATAAATGAAACTTTTGCAAGTATATATTATGTCGCACGTAATCATTTAGGTAGACAAAGTCACCAACCGCCCTCACATAAACAATTGCATATAATTCATCTATTCGTCTCTAATTATCAAAGTCTGCGAAATTATTTTAGAACGTTTGATTTTTATTTTTTTTTACATATATACTTTTCTTTCCCTTAAAAAACTTTTGACCTTTTTGAAACATGAAAAACAATGTATCAATAATAAGCAAGTAACGCATCTAGAGAGAAGACTAGAAATTAATTAGGGAAATTTTTATGACAACTCAATGAATTGAATGTCCTCTGCTAAATTTTTTTAAATCAAGAAAAATAGTGTATGAAACTGACACAGAGTTAAGATGTGAACGTATCTTTTTTTTTTTTCCTATCCTATAAGTTATTTTTAACTAATTATAAAATGTATATGAAAAAGAAGCGCAACCAATTTAATAATCCCGAACGAGTCTCAAGTTGTATTGATCAACTGCTACTTCACAATATAAGAAGCGCATCCAATTTAATAAGTCATTTTGTCTAAATCCTATTCGTTAAATGAGATTTTTTCCCAGTCCAGATAGTTATTCAATTCATTATCCAAATAAGATATAAACAAGTAATATTCAAAAATGGTTTTGTTTAAAATAGAAAGACTAATGGTAAATACACATATATTTTTTTCATAAATACATACTCTTCTGTTAAATCAAACGTTAATAATAAATGATGAGATGCAATTAATAGCGTAAAAAATGTGTGTGTTTATTATTGACGTAAAAGTAACCATAAGATGGTATAATAAGAGTTTCAGTATGAAGACTACTCCCTTTTGGCCACAAAAGGACAACTTTGATTTGGTAGTTAATCAAGTAGTCCGTTTTCATGTTGGAAATTAGTTATAGATTAAATACCATAAAAACATATCTATAGTTTTACTATATACCCTTAAGTCATAAGAAGAAATGATATATCAACCGAGGTGAGTGTCCTTTAAACAAGAGTTAGGCTCTTATAAAAGTTTATTTCTTGTTGGTTAAGAGGGTTACAACTAAGATACATACTAATCGTTCATCAATTATTTTAAAGTTTTAACTCATTAATCCATATATAACTTGTGTTTAAACATCATTTTACTAGCTGCCTTTAAACATATAATCATCGCCGAAAATGCTAATCCTTTACTAGTTGTCATGGAAATCTTAATTAGCATATTAGTTACTAAAAAGATTTTGACCCCTCGTTTTAGCCATGTAATTTCTACCCTAATGTCACACATCACCTTATGGTATATATTTTTTTCTCTCTTCATTTCCCATCGAATGATCCCGGGCGTAATCCGGTGTTTTTCTTTTCCATTTTTGAGGATTTTTTATGTGGCTATCTGAGTAATTATCCATAACTAATATATAGTCCATGATAGAATTCATGGAGGCAGAAAATTAAAGTTCTGTTTAGGCAGAATATAGAGGCACCTTAAAATATATTTAGGGGCTTAGATACTATATACAGTTTAGGTGGACGTTGCACTTTCTTTTGTTGTTTTTTTATCTTTGTCTTGCATTATATATGCATATACACGTTTAGGACTATTTTAATATCGGAAACTTTCTATTTGTATTTATTGAATTCCATCACTAACACACTAGCACATCATATCACTATTCTCGTGTCATTTATGCATGTACCTATAGAGCCAGGGTCTCAAGCAATCTCTCTATCACTTGGGATAAAGATATTGTTTGCATGCCGCTCACCCCTCCAGACCCAAACGATAGTTTTTGCTACCGTTGGAACGTACTGGGTATGATTGGTTGATTGATTGATAGTTGTCATCATGTTGTTTACATTTCCAATGGAGTCAAGTACACACTATTCCTTGACTTTGGAATATGATGGAATAAATCAAAATGACTCACTAAATTGGCTGCAGTTCTTATATTGTGAAGTAGCAGTTGATTGACAAAGCTTAACGCAATTCTCATTATAGGTCATCGGGAAACAACTTCTGTATGTTTATGACCTATAAGTATGGTTGTATAACCCCTCATATTCTGTCATAGGCGAAAACCTCTAAGTCAATGGAGATAACTTGTTATCGCAGTTGTCACCATTTTACTTATGAAGACTAGTGACTACCATAAATTTTGCAACTATGCATCCTTCAAAGTAATAAAATCATACTCGGCACACATCACAAATTAAAAACAACGAGGACTAAAGTTTCAATCAAGAATCATTACAACAATCATGAACTTCTTGAATTGCTGAATGATTTTTCCAAACAACCCAGAAGTATTTGCAAAAAAATTACGAATCAAATATTCAGAGAGGCCTGGGGAGAAAGTTGCATGCAAATATCACGAACAACCTGAAGAAGAAGTCTGTTCTTGGCGCCTCTTGTTGTCAATCTTCTTTGACTGCAATAATATCTAAGCTGATCCAGTCTACAATACCCTAAACCACACCCTAGAAACAAAAACAACCAATCGATTTTCCTCATATTCTCACAAATCACAGGCCTCCCTTTGATCATATTGTCATCACACCAGCAAGGAAATTCCATGTTCTGCATAATCTTCTCTCCATTACCCAAAAGTTCATCCTTTCTCCGATACAAATTCTCCGTAACACTTGAATATCTTTCTGATAATTGATAATCAAGTCCAGTTATTTGCTCACACTTTGGGCACTCCACAAAACCCGTAATTACTCTTATCCCACGTCTCAATAATTCCCCAAGCGTTACCATGCCGGTGTCTGCCGTGTAATTTTTGGCCCAAGCAAACGGCGGCATGCCATTACCGAGCCACCGGAATAATGTGTCACGAGAAGTATTCACCGGTCCGGTGGCCCAAGCATGTACAACTTCTTGATTTGGGCTCATAGGTATAAAAGGAAGAGGTTGCGCGATTTGTGATACATTAGGAGGTTGTATAGAGAAAGTTATCATATAATCGACCGGTTTCGTTGATCTTGCTAGGCCCATTTGGAGGAGCGATTCTTGACTTACCTTTCCTGATTCTGTTGTATCGGCATGGCAATAAATCGTAGTTCTTGGATATATTTTTCGCAATAATATGTCACGGGAGAGATAAGAAACTCGATGGGGTATGTTGTTATCGAAGTTCCACTGAATGGGAACTGAAACATAAGAGCGGGCGGTGGTTGGTAAGAGTGTTTGAGGTGGAGGCGGAGGCGGCGACGCGGTTCTTGAAAGAGGCGGGAGGTTTCTTGGTGGTTTGAGGATATTAGGGTTTGAAATTAATCGTAGCTGAGGTGATAACGGTGGTGGCCGAGGTATCTCCTGCGGCTGAGATTGTGGATGAGTGGGTGGTTCAACGTGCAAAATTTCCATGATGTTTATGGGCAATTCTCCAAATTGAATGGGCTGATGGATTTCCATGGTGGAGGATGGCAAGATTTCTTGAAGAGTCTTTCTTACTGCTTTCTTAAAGCTTTTGGTTTCTCTGATGGATAAAGGAATACTCATTCCACCCACTTATGCAGTTAATTCGTTTTTGCATATTTACCCTTCATCATCTCCATTTATAAGCAACTCAAAATATTGCTATAGTTTAACTTGATAATTCGAGACCTTATGTAACAAATGATAATTTTATTCTTTTATTTAATTCTGAAAAACTATCTACACGTTTGCTACATATTGAGCTTAGTGCTTGAGTTTTGATTGAAAGAGAAGAAAGTTTGAAACCTAAATAACTCAACCAAAACCAAAACGCGATAAAGAAAGATAACGCAGGTCAGTCTAAGTCAGTTTGGACAAATCAACTCAGCCTGAACAGGTCAGCTCAGCTTGACATCGGCATATTATAGGTCATTGCTAATCAGCTCCAAATAATTAAGCTTACTGCTTGATTGTAACGAGGTTTTGATTCGAAGGTTTTAACAAGGTTTTTATTCGACGGAAAGAAGGTACAGAACCTAAATAACTCAACTTAGAAGATTGCACAGGGCCACAACAATTACGGACGTCTAGAATAACTATATTTTTTGTCCAGTCGTATCTCACTAAACCTTTGTTATGGGTCCTTAATTACATCGGAAGATTCAAAATTATAATCCGCAATTTCATAATTTAATATCGCACTTTCTAAGTGACTACCATGAGAACTTTTATATTTTTTTCACGATTATATGATTGACATATAAAGGATTAATTATTTTCTTATCTGTTTTAATTTTAGTGAAATAAACTTTCTGAAGGGAATAATTAAATTTGCTGAATACAAGGTTGAAATTTACAGTATATAGTCACTTATAAAGGACGACAAAAAAAATTGAGACTTGTACCTGTATCATGATTTCTGTGTTTAACATACATGCGCACAGATTTCAGTTGCATTAACACAGGAAGTTGTATAGGAAAAGTCAACCAGTAATTCACCGGTGATTTTAAAGCTGCAATCACCTAGTTCTTGTTGACCATATCTTCTACATAGTTTAAACAGATTATATATGGTGAGACTTATATTTAACCAAAATATTAAAACAATAATTGTTGATATTTCATCCTTATATAACCTATACATTTTATCTAAAAGACAATAAATGGTCGGTCATGAAAGGTGTGAGTCCACGTCTGAAACCTGCTCTGATAACATATCGAAACTTGGTTTAGATGAGGTGTGGTACATATTTAACTAAAACCTTAAAAGTAATAAGCAGTGATATCTTATTCTTATATAACCTACGTATTTTATTTCAAGGTATACAGTACAGAACAATATTATCAATGTGGTTAACATGTGCTTCTTCCAATGTTAGATATAGAATCCATCTTGGAAACGTTTTGCGTAATAATGGGTCTCTTGAAATATCGGAAGCTTGATGAGGCACTGAGTCAACGCACCATTTCGACGGAACTGCCACGTAAGAGCCAGAAGTGGTTGCAAAAACTGGCTGGACTGACTAGGGTTCAGATTCCCTTACCATAACTTACTCACTGCACCGGACTGAGTATGCGAAAAGTCATATTTCGGTCTAAAGCGTTAAAAACACGTTTCGTGGTAAATGAAATGGCTCTCTTGGAGATTTTGGGTTTAGGGCCCACCTTAAAGCGGTGGTGATATTGATTCCGGCGGTTGAGATTGTGGCGGAGTGTGTGGTCCAGTGGACAAGACTACCAAGATGTTTATGGTCAAGTCTCCAAATTGAATAGGTTGGTGGATTTATGGTGTAGGAAGGCAAGAATGATTTATTGATTACTTTCTTAAAGATTGGGTCTGATTATGCATAGAGGAATGGGATAAAACCCCCTCACCACAAAGGGGTGCAATAACGCGCGACCGCGCGACACGTGGCAGCAAGGGGTGGTGAGGCTAGATGCAGGTAACCTTCATCTAGCTTCACCACCTCCTTGCTGGCACGTGTCGCGCGGTTACAAAAGAAGTGAGAAAAGTGGAGGTTAGTAGATCTCAACCCTAGAGGAATACGCATTTAATTATGGGAATGGTATGTTATCAGAAATTTTATTATGGTCATTGATCAACTAGTGACCTAATAAAATGCTGACAAATAACTTTGATCTACATGCAAGCAATGAGGTGATTGCCAAGGGACCCATAAATTTTCTACACACTTTATTAGTCAATGATTAACTAATTATATTTGAACATTGATATTGTAAAATTTGTGGTATATTATATGTACGTTTCGGGATTTTAAATACGCGAAAACATTTCCCCAGACAAATTATCCACCCACTTATTACCCACTTCATCTTTGCATATTTACGCTCGGTTGAGATATAAACAGAAATTGATGCAAAATATAAGACCTCCAATCATGTGTTGCCATGTACATAAAAAGGAAAGAAGTTTAAAATTTTTTTATTTTTTAAAAAAAAATTATTTGTATACGTGGCAACGCGTGATTAGAGACCTTATATTTTGACTAACTTTCTATCTTTCCTACGTTTCATCATCAATTATAAATCAAGTTAATGAACCTACGTATTAAATTTTATCAAAATCTGACGTCAAAAAAAAAATAGGGAAAAAAGGGGTTTGTCGAAATATTCTCTAATCTCTTCCAGTTAAAGTGAGTGTATTTACTCTTTTAACAGTTGTACCCGAGACGCCTAACAACATATACATATCCACTGATTTTTTCTCTTTAAGTAAATTTAATATCTTATTTTAATCACTATAACAAACCGTCTTACTTGAGTAATGAATTACAAAAAGGTAACTTGATTGTGTCCCATTATAAAAGGTAGCTTGAAAACTATATGAGAACATGCTTTAATTAGAAGTCAGCATAAGTCTGATTTCTTAGAATAGGCACTCAAATTAAAAATAATAATAATCGAGCCTGTAACTTCCCGTTTGAGGACAAGCATATTGGTATTTGTTCACTAGTACAGATGCTATTAAGAAAATAATTGTTGTTATATTTATAATGAAGAAAACACAATATATATGTAATTGTTTGAATATCTTTGTTCTTCAAAAAGCTCTACCAAAGAGGTCAAGCAAATATATTTTGGAATAAAATAGAAAGCGATACACCTCTCAGTCAAATGAATAGCGCAGACTCTAATGGTTGAATTCATCTTTAGATGTGAGGTTGTGTTTTGGGGTGTGAATAAAATTTGATCCCTTCTTCCCAAAAAAATACAATCTACAAAAACAAACCTCGTGCACGTGAACGCCTTATTATAATGTTTTACAAAACTTTCAAAAATAAAGCACTTACTTGTAAGCAGAATTTATGTAATTTGGTGAAGGACAGAGAACAAAAAATAGAGAAGAATTAAGTGAGAGTACGATGAATAAGTTTAGCTCTTTTTTTTTTTTTTTTGGGGGGGGGGGGGGGGGCATATCATATCTCTTAAATAAGTTGCATCTTGAACCCAATTGCAACTTCTCTTCCATCTTTAATGAGCTTAGAAATTAAAGGAGTCAAACAGATCGTGTTTTGTGTTTTCGTGTTTTAGATATTAAAGTATTAAACCTATACACGACCCCTTTTTTTTGCGTGTACAGAAATAGATACTCAACTTATACATGTCAGGTTTTATATCGTGTACCAGATTTATCCACAAACTTGACAAGTACAAAAATTTCAGGTCGTGTTCGGGCCATTTCGTGTATTTTTTAGGTTTTTTTTTTAAGTTTCATGTATTTTCGGGCAAACTGCAAAGGGTGAGAGTGGCGGCGACTGCTGTTAAAGACGAAAGAGGAGATGGAGGGAGACGAATGCCGGAGGGAGGCAGGGGGTAGTCGGGCGGGAGACACATGCCAAGAGTTCACAGTTCAGAGAGAAGAGAGAATGATAGGTAGCCAGGGATAAGAGCGACGAGCGAACAAAGGGTAAAGGCGGCGGCTTTTAAAGACATGAGAGGAGACGGAGGCTAAAGGAGCAGGAGACGGAGGCCGAGAGTTCATAGTTCAGAAAAAAGAGCAAATGATGTGTTATGGATAGCCAGGGGTAGGGGCGACAAGGGGGCAAAGGGTAAGGGATTAGGTTTTAGGATTTTCTATTTTATAATTTTAGCTTTAATAATTAATATTTTACATTTGGACATATTATAAAAAAATTGGGTATATCGGGTTTAAATGGATAACCCGTGTATGTGACTGGACACGACCTGCTCTTAACATGTAAGTTTCAGATCTTATCTGATTAGTACACGAAGCCAACAATGCTATACCTATACCCGTAAGGAGCGTATCAGATTTAGATCGTGTTTTCTTGTCGTGTCTGAGATTGCCGTCTCTGTTGGAACTCCAAATTTATCTTCCTACGAATTTATTATTCAACTTGGTGAGAAAATTCAATCCCTAACTCAAGAAAAATTGGAAACTCCAAATTTATCTTCCAACGAAGTTAGTATTAACTTTATTAGAAAATTCAAGACCTAACTCAAGAAAAATGGTAATAAGATTATAACACAAATCCTCTTATTCCTAAGAAAATAAACACTACAAAAGTGTAACAAATCAATATGCATGTTTATATTCATAAAAAGTGAAGATATGAGGTAATTCCAATATCATCCTCCTATTCTTCGCCCTAAAACTCAGTTCATCATTTACACTCCAAGAATCTAATCCCTAAACTCTCATCTACTTACGCGTCATCCAGAAATTTCCCAACTTGCAAAAAAGTAAGAGTATCAGAATAACAGCCGGGATAGAGTTGCTCACAGATGTTAACATAAACACGAAGAAGAAGATCGTTAATGCTGCCCGACATATCCACCTTTAATTGCCTGCAGAAATATGTCAGCTGATCCCTGTTACAATGCCCTATATGGCATCCCAAAACCATAAACAGCCAATTGATTTTGTTCCAATCTTCGCTTATAACCGGCCTCGTTTGATTCGCCTTACCGTCACAATTGCAACTAAAACTACTATTTCGTAAAATTTGTTCACCACGGGCCAGAATATCTGCACTTTTGTCCATAAGGTAAACCACAACAGAAGCAAATCTTCTCGGTAAAAGATAACTGAGTCCTGCAGTTGATCTACACCTCGGGCATTCTACGAAACCATTAATTTTGTTAATACCCAATCCGGTCAACTTCTCAAGGCTTAACATTTTAGTGGAACTTGCGTTGGTGACCCAAGGGAATGCCAGCCCATCGAAAGGCTCCGGTCCACGGTTGACTTGCCGGTTCAGTGTGTCCCGAGTGTATAGCCATGGCCCGATTACCCAAGCGTGTGAGGTTTCTTGATCCGGGCTCAGAGGTTCATCCTCTAGCGGTGGAGGTTCCGCGCATTCGGGTTTGTTTGGGGGTTTTAGAGGGAAAGTTAGCCAAGAACTTAACGGAATACCTTTTATTTCGACTCCGGCTTTGAGCAGGTCTTGTTGATCTATTCGTACGTTTTGTATTCCTAAGAATTTTCGATAGAACAATCTTCTTGGCAACATTTTGCGCAAGAATGGGTTTCTCGAAAGATAGGTGGCCCGACTCAATCTGCTGTCGATGCACCATTGGGAAGGAACTGATACATAAGATCTTTTGGCGGTTGAGGCCAGAGTTTCGGGTGGAGGGTGGCATTGGAGAAACAATTCTTGATAATTGGGGTGGTTTTCTTGGTTGTTTTGGTGTCAGAGAGAATTGCAGTTGAGGTGAAAGCCCTGGTGGCTCTAACGGCAGCGGCTTGGCAGGTGTTTCCGTACCCAAGATTGCTTGTAAAATATCAGGAGTCAGATCTCCAAATTGAATGTGTGCCATTGTTAAGAAGACCAGAAGTTTTGTTGTGATTTTAAGAGAGGGGTTTTTCTCATTTTCAGAAAGATGGAGAGTATTTGATTGTAGAATGTAGGACTAACTCGATCCTGCATATGTTTCCCACAAATTTTGAAGGGCGAATTTTAGAATAGCTCAAGGTAAATGATGATCGAAGTTACCTAAAAAGGGACACAAATTTTAACGTGCGCTGAATGACCAAATATGATTAGTTGGTCATTGACCAATAAAATGTATATATCACTAGTTGATCATTAATATAATAAAATTTCTGAAAAAGGGAAGATGTGGAAGGTCTAAAGTAACTCAAAATCTTTAATCTTTCATAAATTCAAAGTTAGGCACCGGACAGAAATAACATAGGGGTGGGGGCGGGGAGGGCGAAAGGGGGTTTATTATGATTCAGGAACCCCAAAAACAAAAACACCCAATTGATTTTTTTTCCCAATCTTTACTTATTTAGGGGTTCATTTGATTTTCTCTACCGTCCCACAAGCAGCAACAACAACATTACTCATTCCCTTAAAGACTTCCGCCAACAACAACATTACCTATTCGTTTAAAGACTTCCGCCTATACCAGAGTATGAGGGGACAGACGTATGCAACCATAAACATACAGACGTTGTTTTCCGATGATCCATAAAGAAAATTGCGTCAAGTTATGTCGATTAAATTACATTTCACAACATAAGAACCGCGACCAATTTAGTGGTCATTTTGTTTTGTTTCGTTATATTTCAAAGTAAAAGAAGAGCGTGTCCTTGACTACCTTCTAAATCAAAATGCAATGTGAAAGAAATTATGCAAAATTTACAAGCAAGACTTATAGTCATTAACAAAAAATTAGATAAATAAATAGAAAGAAATTAAACCGCAGAAATTCGTATTATGAATACAATTACTTGGAAAATTTGTTTCCTGTGGAATAATACTGATAATTAATCTTTCAACTTATAAGTGTCTTCATGATTTTAGTTACTATGAATAATGTCTTTTATCAGAGAAATACCAAGAAAATGGCGGATGATCTACTGAAAAACCGTTGTGCGATTCTCCAGCAATGCAGAAAGGATTCTGCTCTTCCAACTTCATGAACTGCTGCTCATAAGGGCTCATTACCGCCGGCGGTGGATGAAAAAGTTGGGAGGAGTATAATGAGAAACCACAAGGCTCCATAACTATTCCATCCATAGTTGGCAGCGGATTCATGTTGTTTTTTTCTTGCAAGATTCCACTTGAATCACTGTCTGATAATGCTTTCGTCTCTGGGAAATTTATGCATTCTTGAACTTCGTAGTTGTTGTGATTTTTCAAAACAATGTTAAGATCAGGGCTAAAGAAAGAACCCTTTTCAGCAGAATCAAGGGACTCTGTTTTTTCCTTTCCAATTCTCTGCTTTAGACCCTTTAGCTGCAAATTAATCAAGAACATCACAGAATTAAATAAATAAAAAAGTTTCACAACAAGGGTAACTCGCGTTATAACAATATAAAAGGTTTTGCAAGGAATATTCTGTTAAAACGTAACGCTCAGTAGGAAAAACCAACATGAGAATTGTCCCTTTTGTGGGTTTCTAGTGCTGAGTGTATAGGTTTTCCAAGATGGATGTCTTTTTCATTTGTGCTTAGGTCGGACCACTCTACCAATTAAGACCAGACCACCTAAAAACTAAAAGAATATGCAAATTAATCATGAGTATGGTAAGGCTGGTGAGGTTACTAGTCTTTGAGCAAGATTAATTTTGATGATCTTGAGGTCATGAGTTCAAGCCGCGTAAACAGCCTTTTACACAAAGTGTAGGGTAAGACTACGTATATCAGATCGTGAAACGATCCGACCCTCTCCCGACATTACGCAAACGCGGAAGCCTAGTGCACCGGAAACGTTATTTAAATCATGAGTATGTTGAAAGTTGAATACAATACGAGAATGGTTGGATTCGGCTTAGTAGTAGATGTAACTGTATTTCTTACCGCGTATAATCATATCATCTACCTATACGCAAGTGGTAAAATAAAATATACATTAAAACATAGGAGCAAAAACAAAAGATACTGCAAGGTTTACCTCTGCAACCAAGCCTTCTTTTTCTTGTTCAATTTTGGAAAGATTGAGCTTAAGAGCTTCATAATTAGTCTTAAGAAGATTATACTCTCTTTCCAATTGCTTTGTCTTCCAACGGGCTCTTCGATTTTGGAACCAAATAGCTACTTGTCTAGGCTGGAGGCCTAATTCATGTGCCACCTTAGTTTTCCTCTCTGGGTCCAGCTTGTTATCATCTTCAAATATCTTCTCTAATGCGTGAACTTGATCTGCGCTCAGCCGCCTTTTCTTACCATTTCCAATGTTGATTTCTTCTAGGCTGTCTTCCTCTTCCAGGCCGTCTATCATTGTCTGAAACCCGTTTCTGTGTACTGAATTCGAGCTCATGAAGTGGTTCATGGCTGTCAATATTGGAACAAAAAGTGCACAGAAATAACAGAGAGGAGATGTTTTGGATGGATACAGAAGTTTCGTTGTCGAAGAGGGCTCTTCAGTCTAGTCTGAAATAGCCAAGGTCTGATATATTGAAGACAGAGTGGAATTAATAAGAAATCAAAAATAGCCAATTGTATATTTGATTCTTCATGATTAGCTATCAATGCAATGAATGAGGGATGGATGACAAAGACCTTTCTTTGGGTGACCTTAGTTCACGTATTCGAGTTTCCGAAACAGCCTCTTATATAAAGTGTAGAGTAAGCGATCCGGCCTCTCTTTACACCCTAACATGCATGAATGCAGAAACTTATTGTATCGGAACTTCTGAAACTTATTGTATGGGAACTTCTTTTTTATAGGTATGAAGTGTTGAATAGTTAAAATGTTTGTACATGTTGAAAAGTTATCGCCAAAAAAGATATGCAAGCCATATAGTTAAAATGCTTTTTTAAGAGTAGTTAAAGTGTTTTATAACTTGTGTTGTATAATTTTATTGTTAGGTATATAATTTCTGTCAGTTATTTTTTTATAGAAGGTAAAAAGCCGGTTAGAAAGGAATTCGATTCCCATAGCACATTTTTTTTATTTATGTTTATTGTGAAGAAGCATGTTAGCATAATTTAACACATCATCTTCCAGGTAGGCAAAATTCCCTCCATATTTTACTCCTTTAAAGAAATTATAGAATATTTCCCTTGGTTCATGCTGATATTCTTGTTCTTCGTTATCCTTCACATGATCACACCGCAACTTATGTTTGTAACTTCCGGATTTTTCTTCCTCGGATTCATCGATTACCTGATGGAAAAGCATTTGTATAATTATTAAATTTAATTAGTTTGGACACCATAACCCTCACGGAATCCGTTTGCAACAGCTGCTGAATATAACCGATTAGTTGAAACTATTTATATAATAGAAGCATAATTATGAAATTTAACCTGCGTAATTTATTTTTGAGTTATTTCGATAAGGTCAAGTAACTCTAATAATGTTAAATATCTTAATTATTGTAGAAGTAATGGCAATAAGGAGGTGTCACGGTGGTGGCGGACCTTTGAAGAAAGGATATAAAAGAAGTAGAATTCATGTTTCTTGCTTTCGTGACCTTTTTTTTTTTTTTTTTTTGTCGTTGTTGACTTTCACTAGGTACCTTTTTACATAAAAGACTTTTTGGTAAAATAGGTCTGTGTATTTCCGTAGAATTTAGAGATCAAATTGATTCACGATTTGATATACACAGTTTTATTCTATACATTGTATCTGTTCTGAAAATAAGGAAGAAAAGAAGACAAAAATTCGAATTAATTATTCAATCACTATACATTATTCAAGTTGTTGTTATTAATTAATGAGGTAATTACAAGTAGATCATAAACCTAACCCTCGTTTATAAGACACTACAAATTGATTAATGACTAACTATAACTACAACGCTTATTAGTTACTTCTTTTAGTGCTATAAAATATGTCACAATGAAAAAATTAAACTCTTTTTTTTTTTAGTGAAAAGACAAATACATAAATTGAAAGCCCATATACATACATAATATCACACATATGGTAGTGTGTATGTGTGGATATATATGTGTGTGTAAGTGGTACGCTGAATTTATGAAACAAAATTTTCCCCTCTCTATATTTTTATTTATCTTTTAGCATGGAATAAGCTCAGGTTATAAGTAAATTGAATTGACAGTATTAGTCCAATCATCTCATGCTCATTCATTCGTTGTTTTCTCTCTCTCCCTCTTCGAGTTCTATTTCTAAACGAACAAAAGCTTCAATTTCTCTATTTTATTCTGGATAGAGTTGCGGTAGTTCAGTAAGCCCAAAAAAAAGAAAAAAGAAGGAAGGCAAAAGAAAATATATAAGAACTCTTGTAAAGATAGGGTGATATTGTTTTTTCCACACACACCCCCCCAAAAAAAAAAGAAAAAAAAAACTTTTATCGTTTTAGATGTGAATGGCATTGTTGAGAGGGGTAAAAAGCTAAAAAAATGCAACCAAAATAAAAGAAAATAGTGGTAACCGTGCGTTGCTTAATTTGAAGTTTTCTTGGAGGTGCATTTGTTTCCCAATAATCGGATGCTTGAAGCAGCGAATTGTCCCTCTTCCTCATAATTGAGTTTTAATTTTCTCCAGAGCATAGTCCAGTTGGTATTCGGATTGGGGATTGCAAGAAAGAGTTCATGAGTTCGAATCCAGAGACGCGCACAGTGTGGGTGTTCCTCTGCTGCTAGGCCAAATGCCTGGTTTGTGGGGAGACACCTTGTATCGGTAACTGCGTAAGATCTCACCTAATCTAAGAGACCGTTGGACTCCTGATTTACATCTTCCAGACAGTTCCTTGGGACTGGGCAAGTGGAGTACTTTGGTTGGGTTCAACCTTTTGCCCGAAAGAGTTTTAATTTCAATCATGTATTCATTCTTCTTTATAGAATCCGTTTTTGGAGGCTAAGGGACGGAAAATAACAGCATAAAGCCAGTACAACGTATAATTGGTACACCCTTTTCATCACTTCTAGTTTTGCACCACACCTCAGGCTATAATTGACCTTCAAAATGTGATACAAAACCATAAAACCTTAGCGAAAATAGTCTATACTTTATATAATAAGGAGAGTTGAGCCTTTTTGTTTATGTTCAATAGTCCGACGCACTTTTTTGACTAACTGAAATAACACCTTACTATGACAAATTAATTTTACATAATCCACAAACATATATGGCATTTATGTTTCACCTTTATAAATTATTTTCATTAAAGAACATAAAATTAGAAGCCGTTGTTGCACAGCAACAATCATAAACCACAATGTATATAAAAAACCAAATTACTTAACCCGCATCTTTATTTTAGTATCTCAAAATGAGTATTCTCTACTATTTTAATGGGGAATATTTTTTAATAAACAGAAGAAAGTATATAAGAGAAAGACACACACATACATTACTGCTGTCATTCTATGACACAGATTTTACGTTAAACTTGTTCAGTGACTAAGAAGCCCACAAGGCTCCGTTGTTATTTGGGTAACGGATTATTTTTCAAGTAGTGCAGGTTTAAAAATGGGGGCAGCCGTAGTTAAAGGTGTTAACGAACCGAGCCGAACCGTATGGTAGGTTTTCAAATTCGAATTCGTTTAGCTAAACGAGCAGTTCGGCTCGGTTTGTTTAGCTAAACGAACTTTCAAATTAGTTCGAGTCCGGCTCGATAACCTTATAACTATTTAAATGAGCCGAACAGTTCGGCTCGTTTAACTAAATGAACCCGAATAGCTGTCGAATTCAGCTCGTTAACAAATAATTACCGAGCGCATACGAACCAAACACGAACCAAACTCGAACAATTTGCAAACGGTTCCATTCGTTTAACAGCTCTAGCCGTAGTGTGAGTATGTCACTGCTGTCTAGACTAGATGTTTCTAGTCCAATTAAGATACAGATGCTGACCCAGTTTGCAGTTGATACCTTGTGGGTATCTCTGTATATGACCACCCCATTTAAAAGGCCGTTGAGTTTTATGATTTGTATCCTTTACGAAACTGTTTGAGACTAATACGATAAAGGATTTCGAAATTAGGACATAGACATTTTTATTCTCCAAAAAAATGCCCAAAAGAAAGAAGGTGATAACAGGCTGTATGCATGGCATGCACAGAATCAGAAAGCAAAGTAAGCACAAAAACCATCTTCCTAAGCCTGACATTTGCCCACCAACCTCACATGGCTTGTCAATTGTTTTCTTTTTTGTATGACAACAAATTCCATGTTTACATCACACCCCACATGCTATGCTCCCTTCCTCCACTCTTTCTTTTTTATAGGTTGAGATCTTCTCACCCCACTTTCTTCACTCTTTTGTGACCGCACGACACATGGCATCAAAGGAGAGTGGTGAGGCTAGATGAGGGTGACCTGCATCTAGCCTCACCACCCCTTTTTGCTGCCACGTGTCGTACGGTCACGCGTCACCGCACCCCCTTGCGGTGAGGGGATCCTATCCTTTTTTTATGTATTGTTGAGGCAGTAGACTATTTTCTCATGGGTCACAGTTGGATATTATTCTCAGCCTTTCTCTTATACACTGCTAGGGGGAATGCCCATTTAGCTCCATTCGTATAACATCCAACATATCATAATATTTGGATCTAAAATAGGTATATATATCAAATAACAAAACTCAGTAAAGCCACAAGACACATACCCGTTTATTTAAAAAAAAAATTAAATCAATCCTTCACTAACTCCATTCCGCACAATTAGTTTAAAGATCTACATTACACACATATTGCCATATACAAGCATACATGTATATGTACAGACAAATATACACACACATGTGTATGCATACATATATCTATATCTACACACACACACACAGATATATATATATATATATATATATGTTTGTGTGTGGAAACATGTGTGTGTATACATGCACACACACATATGTATATACACACACAAAAAATATGTATGTGTGGGTGTATACATATATATCCTCATTTTCGAGGGAATTAATTTCCTGTTGTTTTCTATTAGCATTATTGCTATTGATAATATTACTATATTATTATTATCTTCATGAAAAAATGTGGCAGGTTGGCCAAACGTGTTGGATATCCTGTAGATTGGAAAAATATGTAAACTTAATTTCAGTGAGTTTTCGAGGTTAATTCTTGTCAAAGGTAAAATAGACTCTTTCCAGTAAAAGCATAGTGTGAGAGCTTCTTTAGCATGTAGGCTTGCCTGCAGTGCTGTGGGCTCCTTATGCAGTTTACTGTGTATATGACCAAGCTCCTGCTAACTGGCCGTTGGGTACCTGATTTATATTCCTACACTACCTTTGAAACTGAGTATGCCATAGACCTATAATGCTGAGGTTCAACCTTTAATTTAAGTGAGTTTTGAATTGAAAAAAGATCTGACATTTACAGCAAGGGTACAGATTTTCTCAGACCTGCTACACTGGCATCTTTCTTCTTATTATTTTTTTTGATAACTGCTACCATCCTTACAGCAACAGGCGATGACTTCAACATTCCAACCCTGAGAAACATTATGCATGAAATAAATCGGAAGTTCAACGATCTCTTAGACTAGAGAAGTCACATATAAGGAGTCCACATAAGGTATCCGTTGCAAACTGAGCCTTTGGTCAGACAATTGTAAAACACTCATAGTACGTATGTTTCTGGAATCGAACCATGTATCTTTTAGAATAACTCTTTATCCAAATATCAATTGAGCAATGTTCTGGAGTCAAAAATGCTAACCATCCTTACTAAAAACAGTAGACAAAAATTGAAAATTGCGCGTGTATAAAGCCTGATTCACACGTCAAACCTTTTTGTGGGGAGATTAAAAGTAAAATTACGCGAGCATTTGATGTGAGAGATAAGTTATTGCAGAGTGAACCTACAATTATTAGCGAGAGACATTTCCGTACTTTTCATAATGGGGTAATTAGTTAAACTAAATAATGGGGTCATTAGTTAGAAAAATAATGGGTTAATTAGTTAAAGGGTCACGAGTCACTACGAAGAGGTACTCTCTAACGACTTTGCGTTTGCTTAAATTTATGAAATTACAATAAATGAATTTGCATTAAGAAACTAAATGTCGGCTTGTGGTCGAACTCCGTCATAGGAAGCCTCTAAGACTAATATGTTATTTGAATATGTGATTCAGTTCTTTCCTCTTTTTTTTCTTTTAGTCAACCATTAATATTACTAGACAAGAGATATAAGTAGTTTGGAACTTTTGAAGGAAAATCGGAAGCATAGAGTAGAATTCCCCGAATATTTGCTTAACTAATGTAATAAATCAGTCGATTGTACTTGGAAATTTAACTTTTATATGCATAGGGTAGAATTCCCGAATATGTGCATTATCATATAGAGTCCTATATCATCAGACTACCTAACGTATGCTGTTTCCGAGTCTCTCTTACAAACATCAGCGTGATTAAAAAAAAAATTTAAGGACGCCTTTTTGGTGTAAAGTACAGTGACAGAAAGGGAGATTTTTTTTTTTTTGTGTGTGTGTGTTTTCTATTTACGAGAAGTAGTTCTATGGTGCACGCAAATGAATTTTCTTGTCCACAACAAACATTTATGTACCAAGAATTTCTTCATTTATACGTTGTATCATTAAGGTGACACGATTAAGAAAACCCGAAATTAGAAATTTCCGAACTTTTTGCAAGGATGAAGGTGTGGGTGGGTCAGTGGACGTTGACAAGTGCAGCTGGAAACACCTATTCTCTTTCGGTCGCGTAAACAAAACTACTAACAAGGGCGTCTGGTCTAAATTTGACACACAGTTGAAACAATAAACGAGATAAGATATTTTCTTCACTTTCTTTCCTTAATCATCCCTCCATTCATGAAACTACATTGTTTTATTAGAAAAGACACACACCTCCGTATGTGTTTATGTGTGAAAAACACCATACAAGTGTATTATGTTTGAGACACAATGTATGTTTTTTTACAACAAAACTATGAATTTTATTATAGGTTATCGAGAAACAAGTTCTGTGTGTATGTATGATTGCGTTTATCCGGCTTTCATACCTTCCCATAGGTGGAAGCCTCTAAGTCAATGTGGTAATGTTGTTGTTGTTGATTAGATACACAATATTAGAATTAGAAAGAAGATTTGATCTCAAAGAAAACGACAGCGTACTTACAATTAATATCATAAGGGAGAAGAGCATCAGGGTGGACCTGTGTGGCAGTAGCAAGCAAAGCGTGACTGCAGTTGCATGTTGAGAAAATATCGCTAAATTAAGACCGTTTTCAAGTGTCGATGCTCCTAAAGGATGAGCTGTCCAGGAGAAACGTTCAGCAAAGGAATACTCTCCACCACTGCAGGATCTACTTCCTGAAGTCATACAACCGTAATTAGATCCATAAAATAAAATGGAGCTATCTTTCATTCAGGATTAATAAACTGAAAAGAAAGCAAGACTCTAGGGCTCAATAAAGAAAAAATATCCTACACGAGAGCGGGATCAACTCATCCCATTTTCCCTCACTTCCTCTCCACCAAGCGACATGTGTCTTCCACCCCTCTTATATATCTATTGATGTTCACCTCCTCATCTAACCTCACCATTGTTGGAGAATTTAAGGTTTGGGCTTTGGCCCATCGTTGGAGATTGGAAGATTTGGGCTTTGGCCCATTAATGAATGTTGCAAAACTTGGTTGAGCAACGTACTTTGAGCTTAATGAGTTTTCGATAATGATAATCGAAAACTAATGATTCCTTAATTATCTACGGGGTGAGTAGTTAATTTTAGGATGTGGAATCACTCAATTGTGTATTGTGTGAATGTGAAATTAATGCTCAAAGTGGATGGAAAATGTTGTGGATGGGTGACGTGTCACCCTTATGGAGGAATATCACGTTGGATGTGTCCATGTGGTGTAAAAGAGCTTCTGACGGACATCGATCGATGACATCGATCGATCGATGTCACTTCGATCGATCGATGTCATCGATTGAAGTTGATCAGAGAGCTTCGATGTTTCTGTCTCACATCAGTCGATCACTTCGATCGATCGATGTTGACTTCGATCGATCGATGTATCGATCGAAGTTGGACAGAAAGGTGAGGAACGATTCTGACGTACATCGATCGATACATCGATCGATCGATGTATACATCGATCGATCGATGTGATCGATCGATGTCGAACAGCGTGCAGAATCTCTTCAGTTTGAGTGGTTATGTTTCAAATCTGAAACTAACACTATCCTCCTGTTTAAATGAGATCAACTTGTTTTGATCTAACGGTGGTGGGGAGGCAGCTTTAATCTAACGGCCGAGATTTAAACTGTCTTAACCGCTTAACCGAATGTGGTTTCCATCTAACGGTCCAGGTTTAAACCTGAGAATCAATCTTTAATCTAAAGGCTGAGATTAAACCTTCCTAATCTAGATAGGAGGTTTTAATCTAACGGTCTAAATCAAACTTCGGTTTTGATCCAACGGTCACGGTACCTTGTCCTCCAACTGACTCCCCTATATAAAGAGGGCTAAGGGTGTTCATTTGAGACACACCAAGCTCTGAGCATTTCATAAGTAATTCTGCATTCATAGCAAGTGAGTCTTGCATATTGTCCGGGAGAAGTCAGGACACTCTAGCGTTCGAAGGAGTTCAAGTTCAGCAGTGCCGCTCAACTGAACAGGTACCCGTTGTATCCTGGGAGACGATTGCTCATACCGGTTGGGCACAGTATACCGGAGCAATACGTCTTAAGGACAGAGTCCTTGACTCGCCCCGGGTTTGATTTATTTTGTTGTTTCATATGCACACAGTGTACGACTGCGTCTTGGTACAGGATTGATTGTGCCAACAATCTTAAGACGTATTTCGATTCAATTATATTCTGTACCTTTTTGTTTATTTACGCAAAGGCAGTTTCGTACTGTTTTGCAGTCTCTTTCTACTCATTCTTAAACCTGTGATAGTTCTGATCTCTACGTTTTGATCAAACTGAACAGGAATGGAGAACGAGAGCTCAAACTCTGTTCACGGCTTCAATGGTGCTCACTCCGTGTCCGCACCAGAAGGGGCAAATAATGTTGCTGCCGGACCACAAATTAATGCGGTTCCGTTGGCACCTACTGGAGGGCCTCAAATGAATCCGGCTGCCACTGCTGCTCAGGTGGAGAAGCCGGAGAAATTTGCTGGAAGCTTCTTCAAAAGGTGGCAGCAAAAGATGTTGTTCTACCTCACTGCGTTGGGGTTGGCCAGAATGCTCAGCGAGGATCCACCTGTGGTTGAGCCTGTGGAGGATCAACAGCAGAATATGCAGAATGCCTTGGGTGCTGAAGCCCTGGGCATACACAAACTTCTGTTGTTTAAATTTGATTCTTGGATGCCTAGATAATTCTCTCTATGGCATATTTTGTACTTTTAAAACTGCAAAAGCGTTATGGTTGGCTTTAGACAAAAAGTACCGCACAGAAGATGCGGGTACTAAAAAGTTGATAGTTGGGAAATTTCTCGACTATAAAATGTTAGATTCCAAAACTGTAATTTCGCAGGTGGAAGAAATACAGATGTTGGTTTCTGAAATGGAAGAGGAGGGCATGACGCTCAGTGAATCTTTCCTAGTTGCGGCTGTGATTGAGAAGCTGCCTCCTTCGTGGAGGGAATTCAAGAGCTATCTCAAACACAAGCGAAAGGAGATGAAGATGGAGGATTTGATAGTCCGTCTTCGGATTGAGGAGGACAACCGTCGCTCCGAAAGAAAGCCATCCATGTCTTCTGGTCAAGCCAAAGCTCATGTTGCTGAGGCAAAGAACAAGGAGAAGCATAACACTTTGAGTGTGAACTCCAAGGGCAAGGAAATTGCAAAGAAGTTCACAGGTAAGTGTTATAATTGTGGTAAACCAGGGCATCGAAGCAGTGAATGCAGGAAGCCCAAAAAGAATCAGAATCAGAATAAAGCGAAAGCAAATCTGGTCGACGCAATGGATGATTTGAACCTTTGCGCGGTGGTGACCGAGTGCAACGCAGTGGGAAACCCACGAGAATGGTGGGTGGACACAGGAGCCACTCGACATGTTTGTGCGAACAGGGCAATGCTCAGAGAGTACGTGCCCACGACAAACAATGAGCAATTGTTCATGGGAAACTCCAACAGCTCGAAAATTGAAGGATCGAGCAAGGTAATCCTGAAGCTGACCTCAGGAAGGGAGTTGACTCTGCAGAATGTGCTGCATGTTCCCGATATAAGGAAGAATCTGGTGTCTGGCGCGCTGCTAGTCACGCATGGGTTCAAGCTTGTATTTGAGGCAAACAAATTTACACTTTCTAAGAATGGGGTGTATCTGGGGAAAGGGTATCTTTCGGATAACATGTTTAAGTTAAATGTTATGACCATTGTACCCAAAAATGTTGCGCCCATTGAGGCTAATAAAATTGTTTCCTCTTCTGCTTACATGCTTGAGTCTTCCTGTTTATGGCATTTTCGTTTGGGACACGTAAATTATAAGTCAATACAACGTATGATTAATCTTGACTTATTGCCCGAACTAGACTTTAGTAATAAAGAAAAATGCCAAATATGTGTTGAAGCGAAATTAACAAAAGTGACTTTTCCTTCAACGGAACGAAACACTGAATCGTTGGATTTAGTTCACACAGATTTGTGTGATTTAAAGTTTGTGCAAACAAGAGGTGGTAAAAAGTATTTTGTAACTTTTATCGACGATTGCACACGATATTGTTATGTATATTTGCTAAGTAGCAAAGATGAGGCCCTTGATGCTTTCAAGGATTATAAAAATGAGGTTGAGAATCAACTTAGCAAACGAATTAAAGCAATTCGTAGTGATAGAGGTGGCGAATATGATACACCGTTTAATGAATTCTGCTCAGAACATGGCATTATTCATCAAATGACTGCGCCATATTCACCTCAATCAAATGGTATTGCTGAACGCAAAAACCGCACTCTGAAAGAGATGATGAATGCTATGTTGATAAGTTTGGGTTTACCTCAGAACTTGTGGGGGGAAGCAATCCTCTCAGCCAACGTCATTTTGAACAGGATTCCGTCCAAGAAGACGGATAAGACCCCATATGAATTATGGAAAGGCTATAAGACTAGTTACAAATACTTGAAAGTGTGGGGGTGTCTGGCGAAGGTTGCAATACCTAAACCAAGACAAGTCAGAATTGGGCCTAAAACGATTGATTGCATATTCATTGGTTATGCAACGAACAGTAGTGCATATCGTTTCTTAGTGCACAAATCAGACGTTCCTGAGATACATGAAAATGTTGTCATGGAATCAAGGAACGCAGTATTCTTTGAAAATATCTTTCCAAAGAAAGACAAAGAAAGTGAAGAAGCTGGCTCAAGTAAGCGAGTGCGTGAGACGACTCCTCAAGATACTGAGGAAATACGTCAAAGCAAACGAGCCAAAATACCGACGTCTTTTGGACCAGATTTTCTAACCTATATGGTAGAAAATGAGCCAAGGAATTTCTCCGAGGCTATGTCAACTCCAGAAGCTCCATTCTGGAAAGAGGCAATTAACAGTGAGATAGACTCAATTCTTCAAAATCACACTTGGGAGTTGGTTGACCTTCCACCTGGAAGTAAACCACTTGGTTGTAAGTGGGTTTTTAAGAAGAAACTTAAAGAGGATGGGTCTATTGGGAAGTATAAATCCAGGTTAGTAGCCAAGGGCTATAGACAGAAAGAAGGCTTTGACTTCTTTGACACCTACTCACCAGTGACTAGGATCACTTCAATAAGGATGCTAGTAGCCATTGCTGCAGTCTATGATCTGGAAATCCATCAAATGGATGTAAAGACTGCCTTTCTGAATGGTGAGTTAGAGGAAGAAATTTACATGGAACAGCCCGAGGGGTTTGTCGTTCCAGGACAAGAAAGGAAAGTATGTAGACTTGTTAAGTCTTTGTACGGACTTAAACAAGCACCCAAACAATGGCATTTAAAATTTGATCAGGTAATGATGTCAAATGACTTCAAGATAAATGAATGTGACAAGTGTGTGTACATTAAGAGCACACAGAACGCATTTGTGATAGTGTGTCTCTATGTAGATGACATGCTTATCATGGGCAATACTCGTGATATCGTCTTGAATACAAAGAAGATGTTAACACGAAACTTTGATATGAAGGACATGGGAGTTGCCAATGTCATTCTAGGAATTAAGATTTCTAGGGTGACTGAGGGACTCATACTGTCACAAACTCACTATATTGAATCTGTTCTGAGACGGTTCAATATGGATGATGTGAAACCGGTAAAGACCCCGCTCGACTTAAGTATGCACTTAAGGAAGAATCGAGGCGAACCTGTGGCTCAATTGAAATATTCTCAGGTGATCGGGAGTCTGATGTACATAACGAATTGTACAAGACCAGACTTAGCTTGTTCAGTAAACAAGTTGAGCAGATTTACGAGTAATCCAAGTGTTGATCATTGAAAAGCTCTTAACAGAGTAATGAGGTATTTGAAATACACAATGAATCTTGGATTACATTACACGAGATATCCAGCGGTGTTGGAAGGATACTGCGATGCAAATTGGATATCAGATAGTAAGGACTCGAAGTCCACCAGTGGATACGTGTTCACTATTGGTGGTGCTGCTGTGTCGTGGAAATCCACGAAACAAACATGCATAGCTAGGTCCACTATGGAAGCTGAGTTCATAGCGTTGGACAAAGCTGGGGAAGAGGCTGAATGGCTTCGGAATTTTCTGGAAGATATTCCGTGTTGGCCTAAGCCGATAGCTCCTATTAGCATACACTGTGATAGTCAGTCAGCTATAGGACATGCGCAAAGCAGCATTTACAATGGTAAGTCACGACACATACGTCGAAGACATAATACCATTAAACAGTTGATCTTTAATGGCGTGATTTCCATAGATTACATAAAATCAATGGAGAATCTTGCGGATCCGCTTACAAAAGGCTTGCCTAGAGATCAGATGTCAAGATTGACAAACGGAATGGGACTGAAGCCCATAATGCATGAGTCTTTGTAATGTAACCCAACCTTGTTGACTGGATATCCCAGAATCTTGGTTCAATGGGACAACTAAGTTATGAAGATTCAGTTAGCACTTACTCATTCCGTCTGACAAAAGTGCTGTCTGCAGAGATTTCAGGGTAAGCTAAGGCTTTTAATGATGTCCTATATCTTGATGCGTCGAGTGGAGTATGGCAGAATACTCTTGATAGGAATCACCTATGTAAGTGTGAAGTGGGGCCGCTTCTATGAGAAAGTCTGGGTGGCAAGGTTTCTCTAAAACACTTTCTGAAACCAGGTTGTTCATGGCCAAAACGAACACAACCATGAGAACCAAAAGGGTGTTAAAGAAAATATTGTGTGAGTATCATTGTCTTGGTTCACAACAAAGGCTGACTAGTTCAAGACATCAAGTCACTACTTAGCCGAGTGGATCCGATGATACATCACTAAGAAAGGTTCAAAGCCAGAAGCTACTTCTTCTGATGCAATATTTTCTTGTCTGACTTCTCCTCAGAGTTTGCATAAGTGTCTGCATTAATTTCAATTCATGTGGGGGATTGTTGGAGAATTTAAGGTTTGGGCTTTGGCCCATCGTTGGAGATTGGAAGATTTGGGCTTTGGCCCATTAATGAATGTTGCAAAACTTGGTTGAGCAACGTACTTTGAGCTTAATGAGTTTTCGATAATGATAATCGAAAACTAATGATTCCTTAATTATCTACGGGGTGAGTAGTTAATTTTAGGATGTGGAATCACTCAATTGTGTATTGTGTGAATGTGAAATTAATGCTCAAAGTGGATGGAAAATGTTGTGGATGGGTGACGTGTCACCCTTATGGAGGAATATCACGTTGGATGTGTCCATGTGGTGTAAAAGAGCTTCTGACGGACATCGATCGATGACATCGATCGATCGATGTCACTTCGATCGATCGATGTCATCGATTGAAGTTGATCAGAGAGCTTCGATGTTTCTGTCTCACATCAGTCGATCACTTCGATCGATCGATGTTGACTTCGATCGATCGATGTATCGATCGAAGTTGGACAGAAAGGTGAGGAACGATTCTGACGTACATCGATCGATACATCGATCGATCGATGTATACATCGATCGATCGATGTGATCGATCGATGTCGAACAGCGTGCAGAATCTCTTCAGTTTGAGTGGTTATGTTTCAAATCTGAAACTAACACTATCCTCCTGTTTAAATGAGATCAACTTGTTTTGATCTAACGGTGGTGGGGAGGCAGCTTTAATCTAACGGCCGAGATTTAAACTGTCTTAACCGCTTAACCGAATGTGGTTTCCATCTAACGGTCCAGGTTTAAACCTGAGAATCAATCTTTAATCTAAAGGCTGAGATTAAACCTTCCTAATCTAGATAGGAGGTTTTAATCTAACGGTCTAAATCAAACTTCGGTTTTGATCCAACGGTCACGGTACCTTGTCCTCCAACTGACTCCCCTATATAAAGAGGGCTAAGGGTGTTCATTTGAGACACACCAAGCTCTGAGCATTTCATAAGTAATTCTGCATTCATAGCAAGTGAGTCTTGCATATTGTCCGGGAGAAGTCAGGACACTCTAGCGTTCGAAGGAGTTCAAGTTCAGCAGTGCCGCTCAACTGAACAGGTACCCGTTGTATCCTGGGAGACGATTGCTCATACCGGTTGGGCACAGTATACCGGAGCAATACGTCTTAAGGACAGAGTCCTTGACTCGCCCCGGGTTTGATTTATTTTGTTGTTTCATATGCACACAGTGTACGATTGCGTCTTGGTACAGGATTGATTGTACCAACAACCATCCCTCTGCTGCCACGTAGCATGCGGTGGAAAAAGATGAGGGAAAATGGGGTGAGGTGATCCCGACCCTCTAAGGGTGCCTTCAGCAGGGTGATTTATGTTTATTGTTCTGGCTTTCTTCCTTCACGTTGGTTGTTCACCTTTTGATGTGCCTCTCTAGGTATCGATGTATGCTTATGTTCTCGTGATGTTCGCAGGTGGTAATTTATGATGTCCTCCTGTTTAATATTGGTTTGATTCGTGCGGAGGCCATTATACCTAAGGAACTATTGCATATCCTCTGTAGGTTTAATTACCGGTTTGCTGATGTTCCAGGCAGTGTACGTTTTCGTTGAACACACCAGTGTTCATGCATATTCTTTTGGACGTGGGATTTAACTTGTTGTAAGTGGGAAATTTTCACTTTGATGTAGAAAAATTTTGTAGCATTGTAAAGGATCGGTAAACATAACATGTCTTTAAATTATTGAGGACGCAACATATACATTTTTGAAGGAGAAGCATTTGTATCTAGGGATGTAACACATAGAATATGCATTCATCTATATAGAGTGATGTATAAGCTCTATCCACATATCTTAAACATAGTTGCTGCTCATATGTTTTAAGATTGCTATACATTACTAAATAGAACATGTAGGTCGGCATGTGGACCTACAAGTAGGGCTATTGTATAGATCATATTATATTAATACATTGATTTCTATGGTTAATAGTAGTATTTTAACCAAAAAAAATTCAGGACACATTTTATCGACATGTAAATTTCTTAAATAGAAGAATCTTATTAAGCAGATGAAATCCCTTATTAAATTATAAGTACAGTTTGACTTTTAAAGATAATGTTAAAATTGAAATGATAGCTCAAATTGTAAGACGGAGAAGATAAACGTTATATTAATGGATATAATCAATCGTTATGTTAGGTAAGGTTTCCGTCCCAATACTAATGCCGTAAGTCTTCGGTAAATACTAGGGAGATTCCTGACTCTACTGAATATAATTGGCACTCTCGAGAGATTAGATAATATGGATAAAATCACACACATTAGAGAGATAAATGGGAAGAGAGATAAAATGGGAAAGGAAAACTTTCAATTTTGTTTCAATTTTTTAAAGGACTTTCAGTTTTGTCCGAATGACGTATAAACTGTATTTGTACCCACTAGTTCTGAACGATGTATAAACTATATCACTAGTGTTCGAGTTAAGACTCAATTCATTAAAAAATGCGTCGAAAGTTGTTCAACATTTTGTTCTTTTATTTATAAATGATTCTTTTTAGACAAAAAGAAAGTCGAGTACTAAATAAGGATAGGGAGTTTTAATAAATATAGAGAGTTTTATTTGATTGTTAGCCATCATGAGAAAAAGATAAAAGATGCACAAAAGAAAAAAATAAACAAATGTAATACCTAAAACAAGAATTATGTTCATTTCGTGTTTGCAAAAAAGTATTCATTATTAGTGGTGGATATATCATTCGATTGTAATGAGGTAGCCGATACAAATCAATGTTTTAGTGGTTTGTATACAAATAATGGCAATGTGATAAGTTGCTTTAGGAGTAGGCACAAAATTTCTCAATCCGTGCGGCCCAATGCTTACACTTCACTGATGTCACACTTCCATCATGAAAGAGAGGCAGTTTTGTGTATAAAGAAGTTATTCATCTTATACACTTATCAGGAGAGTATTGTGCAGCACAATTGACACGTTTTGGTCCATCTAAATTTAATAATTCAGAAAACATCATTTTGGTCGATGTAAGGGATGATTCTATTTATCATCAATAACAACACCAAGTATATTCCAACAATAACAAAAACTATCGCTAATGTCTGAGGAGGGTGAGAGATAGACAAACAATATCTCTATCCCAAATGATAGAGAGTTTGATTCGAGTAAGACATCCGGTTCTATATGTAGATGTATAGATGACACATTAATAGAGATATGTGCTAGTGTGTTAGTGAAAGAACTTATTAAATACAAATAGAAAGTTTCCGATATGAAAATTGCATAACCGTGTATATGTACAAATAATAAAAATAAAAGAAAAAAAAACAAAAAATGCAGTCAACCTAAAATGTAGAGATTATCTAAGCCTCTAAATACTCTAAGGTGACTTTATATCGTGTCTAAACCTCGTTAGTCTTAATCATGTCTTCATGAGCTCCTATCTTAAACCATGTCCTCAGAAAGTTGTGATAAAGAATACATTTAAAATGGTTAGGACACACATCAAAGTTCAAGCTTCCAACGAATGAAATACCCGTTCTAGCTAGAGTCTTTTTAAAAAGAAAGCTAAGATGATTCGAAGGGGCGACCTCAAGAACTGGGGTAGCTTTATATTCTAGCTATGACCATGGATTTTAAGTATGTTATGGGGCAGAGTCGCATGAAATCTATTTACCAAAGATTTTTTTTCTTTGTTCTTTTTTACGCAAAGTGATAGACACGTGTAAACCCCGCTACTCGGACCGCCGTTCACGTGGCAGACAAATAAAGACCCTTCCCTTTTCCCGTAAAGCTCCAGAATCTGAGCCCGAGAAGAGCAGACCAATCAAATTTTCAGCTCCCACTCCCTGCTCCTCAAATTCCTCTACTGAGAAAGTCACTCTCCTTTCTACACAATTACATTCGTAGTAGATGCTGCAAATTCTCTTTCCATGTCGATGATCTCCCCCCGCATTTCTCCTTTCCTTTCCTCTGGTTTCACCCGTACTTCCTGTTCACCGTGTACTGGTAACTCCGACCACATTGGTGCCGGGTAAAATCATGATTTACTACTTCCCTTCTCATTTTTCCTAATTGTTGTTCTTCCTTTATCCATTTGCACTTCATAAATCATTTATTCGATTCTTAGTTGCTTCAATGTGTACAAGATAGCATCAGGAGGAAATTCTGTGCTGGGACTTGGTATAAATTTACATTTTAAAGAAGGAATGCAGAAGGTGTATGCTCGCGGAGGTGCAGAACAGCGCCTCCTTGAAGTACGCGGAATTCTTTTTTTTTTGCGTCTTCTTTTACTTATTTATATATTTTATTTTATGGATCTAATTACGGTTGTATGACTTCAGGAAGTAGCTCCTGCAGAGGTGGAGAGTATCCCTTTGCTGAACGTTTCTCCTGGACAGGCTCATCCTTTAGGAGTATCGACACTTGAAAACGGTCTTAATTTTGCGATATTTTCTCAAAATGCAACTGCAGTCACGCTTTGCTTGCTACTGCCACACAGGTCCACCCTGATGCTCGTCTCCCTTGTGTCACTAATTAAAGCTCTTATAGTTCTTTCTATTTCAAATGGAGTCAATTACATAATTTTCTTTGAATTTGGAATATGATGGAATAAAGCAAAATGACCCTAAATTGTCTGCACTTCTTGTAATGTAAAGTAGCTGTTGATCGACACAGGACACAATTTTCATTATAGGTCATCCGGAGACAAACTATGTGCTTCCAACATATAGGTAAGGTTGTGTACATCTGACGCTCTCTTACTCTTCCATTGACGGAAGCCTCTAAGTAAATAGAGAAATGTTGTTGTAGGGAAATGTTGTTGTTGTTGTTGTAGTATTTCTACTTAAAGTTCCTTTGTGCCATGGTATAATTATGCATTAAGTTGCATGACCAAACCATGATTAGCTTGTTTATTTCTTGCGTAGAACTTTTGGATTGCAAGACTTTATTTGCTAAATATAAAATTTATATATTGGTAAACAGGGAAAACATTGGAGCCGCAGATAGAGAGGCGATTGAGCTATCTCTGGACCCCCGAGTGAATCGAACTGGAGATATATGGCATATCTGCGTTGAGGTAGCTCGCTGTTCATGTCTCACGTACTCTATTTTCTTTGTTTCAGCCAAAGTTGAATAGCTAGTAGTAAATGATCCTGCGGTACTCCAGCTTGATGGTGTTGGTTTTTAGCTGTTTCGCATTCAATTATTGTAAAAGGTGCATGGGAGCAAATCACAGCAACAAGTGGTCCTTCATGGGTTGGCTAAACAGTGTGCTTATCTTCAGGCTAAGATAGATAGCACATATTTTTGCTGACCAGTGTTGCATCTTAGGTTTCTTAGAACTCATTTGTAGAACTAGAAAAGTATTTATGGTACTTTACCTCCTCCTTTCTATTTCTTGACTGTTAAAGCAACCTGTCAGTTCTTTTGTTTTGAATATGTGAGCTCACTTATCGAATCTCAAAGGTAAAATTTTCTCCTTTTTCAGACATGTCCACTGGTTAAGCTTTTTGGCTCCTATCATCTGTATATCTTGTATATTTTACATGGTAGATTTCCATGTCACATATATTGTGAAGATCATTTGCCTTTCTGGTCAAACAGGTCTTGTTTATTAGATGATATCTGAAGATCCATTTATATGTTTAATATAATTCTCCTTGTGGATTGTAGTTAGTGATTTTTTTTATAGAAAGAGACAATGGAAGTCCTTTGATTGGATTTTTCAGATTAACTAGTACTCACTGTTTGACCAGAGGATTCCACTGCTGTTCTAACTGTTTGTTATGTCAATTAAAGGAATGGGATATGGTAATTCTCATACTTGGTTGAAAAGAAAAGGAAGACTTGTATTTTCCCTGAAAGTGCAATCTATAGGTTGTACCTGTAACTAATCATATCTGAAGAGGAGCATCTAAACAAATGAAAGCAAATAATTGTTTTACTCCCTTCACAAGGATTCCAATTCTTCGAGGTTTTCAATAAGGCGGCTATCACCTTCTACTAACGGTAGGAAGACTATGCTGAACTGTTGATGACTTCAGTGAATAGTGTATTCCTTGATGTCTCAATTTACTCACATCTATATAGATAATGACCTTTACTTTTTCTTTTTTCTTTCCACTCTCCTTGTGAGGAAAGAAAGGAAAAGCTCGTTATTGAAGTTTAAATTGAATTTTGGATATTTAGGATCTTCCTCGTAGCAATGTTTTATATGGTTATCGTGTTGATGGTCCTAAAGACTGGCATCAAGGCCATCGATATGATCAGAGCAATATTTTACTTGATCCTTACGCCAAGCTGATTGAAGGCCGTCGTGTTTTTGGAGATGTGAGTCATAGAACATCTCCATTTTTTGGCATGTATGATTTTGACACGCCGCCTTTTGACTGGGGTGAGAAGTACAAGCTTCCGAATATACCTGAGGTACATTATGATTGGTTCAGAAATTTGCTTCTCTGTATGGATGAACACTCATGAAGGATTATTTACTTTTTCTCATGTAACTTGATGAACAGATCACAGATGCATTCAGGATTTGATTTTCAAACTGATCTTAACCCTTTAATAATATACTTAATTTACCACATGGTACGCTGTTCTTGCAGAAAGATCTTGTCATATATGAAATGAATGTCCGTGCATTTACAGCTGATGAATCTAGTGGGCTAGATCCTGAAATACGTGGAAGCTATCTGGGTGTGATTGAGAAGGTACTGGCTATGAAGCAAGTATAGCATGTAATTTGGCCTTTGTTTCGGATTTTCCTAGATTTCGCATACGAGGTTCTTTTTCACATTCAACATCCGACTGGGCAAGTTGTCTTCAGCTAAGACATTTCTCTGCATAATATTGCAAATGAGTACCATAGAGCATAATCCCCATTCTTTTCAGTAGAGTACATAGTGTATAAATTTGGCTTGTCCAAGTGAGTGTAGTTTCTGTGGTCTTCATGCTTGGTAGGATATTGGCAAGAGTACGTTGATCTTGTTTCTTGGAGCTTCTAACTAGTTTTTGGTTTGAAGATACCTCATCTCCTAGAGCTTGGTGTAAACGCAGTGGAATTGCTGCCTGTTTTTGAGTTTGATGAGTTGGAATTCCAAAGGCATTCTAATCCTCGAGACCACATGGTAAGCTTTTATTAGTTCCTTCTGTCTTTTTGCAAGCATTATTAAACTGCCACTTCTCAAAAGAAGTTTGAACTTTTATTTGCACCGTGAGTATGCATGTATGTACAATGATCTTAGTTTTACAGTGAAGTCTGCCAGTTGCAGAACTACTATTTTCTTCCCCCTTTTTGTCTATGGCCCCACACAGTATTACTAGTCTTTAAAATCTGGGTTTCACTGACTCCGCAACCCCCACCCTCCTACTCTCCTCTACCTCCTATGGTTTCAATGATTATGTTTTGATAGAGATGCAAAACTACTTGGTGCATCCTATGAACACGTTAGTTCCATATGCAATAAAATATCTATATGTAGCCAATAAATCTGCGGTTATGGTTGGTCTTTATTGTTTGAGCAATTTTAGAATTTAGTTCAATTGCCATAGGTTTCTATCCTGCATGTTAAATCATTATTATTCTCCCCTCATCCTAGAACAATCTTTTTATTTATTTATTTATTTATTTTTCTTTGTGTGGCTATGTCCTTTTCTTGATAACTACAAACTGCTTAGTCAATTCATCATCTCTTTGACAAACCAAATCAGTTGTTCCATTATTTGGGACCTTTATGTCTTTCTAGATCAATACATGGGGGTACTCAACAATTAATTTCTTTGCTCCCATGAGTCGATATGCAAGCGCCGGGGGAGGACCAATGGGAGCATCTTGTGAGTTCAAAGACATGGTTAAGGCGTTACATGCTGCTGGAATTGAGGTGGGCCTATGTTAGCTTACTGCAGTATAGAGTTAATTAGTTTAGTCTACTGTCTCTCTATCTCTATGAAGCCTGTGAGTTGTGTTGCTCTTAACGTCGAAAAAGGAAAAGGAGGCAGGGTGGGGGGAACTTGTTACCTTATCTATTTTGCTATTGACAGGTCATTTTGGATGTTGTCTACAATCACACAAACGAAGCTGATGATGTGAACCCCTATACTACTTCGTTTCGTGGGATTGACAACAAGGTGATTGCTTGATCCTCTTGCCATAGCATGTATGAATTAGCAGACAAGCCAGGCAGACTAAATCATCTGCTTCTTCAAGGATTAACTGTAGTTGTAATAGCAGCAGAAGTAGCAAAAACAAAAAGAAAAATGATAATAACAGTTGTTATTATTATTATTACTGTTTGACATCAACCTTTTCCTGACTTCATTTCTGCAGTAAGCTTTTTTTTTAATAAGTTGCGAGATTTGCAAATTGTGCATACAGTACATCTCCATTTTCCTGGATTAGGGAAACTTGCAGTCAGTATATGAATGGAGGTTGTAATATCCTTGTCCTGTTTTCGAACTTATTTAATCTGAAGATATTCTGAGCGTGGCATTACGTACTCATTTATTTACGTGTCTGAAAAGAAAAAAGGAAATTACAATGTGTATCCTTAGAAGTTGAAAGGATGTTTGAAAAAGAAGTTTTATTTTGACTCTTCCTATTGCATAATTTCTTTACCCCTTGTTCTTAATAACGTATTTCGCTCGCTGGTTAAATGTAGGTCTATTACATGATGGACGAGAATGGCCAGCTATTGAACTTCTCAGGATGTGGTATTTCCTTTTCTGACTTTTATGTTTGCATTTGAGAGATCTTACAGAAAGCGTGATGTTTTAGTGTTCATCTTGAGCCAATAGTCTGAGCAAAGTCTGATATGGCATATCTACACATTGTTGGGATCTTTTTCAGCCTGACAACTGGTAGGTTGTCTATAACAATATATTGTAAAAGAAGATTTGAGTAGATGGCAAAACTTCCAAGGCCGTGAACATTCTGTAAAATTGGTAGTGAAGCAGTGCAGATAGAAAATGAAATCCTGAACTTGAAGGTGTATGCTGTTTCCACAATGTGTATTTCCATAATTAATCGAGTGTGAGACATCTGACGACTGTTAATTGACCAAGTTGGATGATGTCGTCCTTTGTCTTTTTCTTTCCATGGCTCATTGTGGCAAAGGTTTTGGGATGTGGTTGAGTGATTCACAAACTCAAGTAGCACTCTATTCTTTTTGGAACATCTTGCTAAGGAGAAGATTTTATGCTTTTATTCTTTGGGGGAATGAATATAAGAGAATAGATCATGTGCATTGTTTTTCCAAATGTTGTTTGATAAGTGCTTGTTGACTCTAACATTAAGGCTGTTTTCATCTTTTTTTTTTCTTTTTTTTTCTTTAATGCTGTGTGGCATCCAGGAAATACATTGAGCTGTAATCATCCTGTGGTTATGGAGCTTATACTTGAAAGCTTAAGGCACTGGTATTTTCATGTCCTTTATTTGCTTGCAACACTGGTACAGTTTTCGGCTGCTTTATTATCTCCATGGTTTGCTCATGGGTTTCTACCTCATGTTTCCCCATAGCCTTGTGCTGATTATTATATAATGAAAGTGAATAGTCTTGTCAAAAAATTGGAGGACATGTTTTTTTTTTTACTTTTTTTTTGCATGTTTGTATCAGCCTGGTAGATATACTACTTTGCGATATCAAGGTTCTATGTTCCTTATTCCTGTTAAATAAAACAAGTCTGACATTGTTCTCCCCCCTTGTCCTTTTAAGTTCCACCATTGTATGGGTTTGTAAGAATCTTTAGGCACCCATCATGATCTTTATACTCATGTTTTTTCAATTGAAGGGTCGTGGAGTATCATGTAGATGGATTCCGCTTTGATTTGGCTAGTGTTCTCTGTCGGGGAACTGATGGTGGCCCACTCAATGCTCCACCCCTTGTTAGGGTAAGTTATGAACTTAAGCATGGTATATCTGTACCACTTCGTGAACATTTACATGCAGAAAGTGCTGCTCTTTTTGTTGCTACTCTTCTTCTCTTACAAACACGAAAACACAGACAAAGTTAAAGACACATTTTGAGATGTGAAAGTGGTGCATTATAATAATTTTTCAACTATGTTGCTGCTCCACTGAAAAGGACAACTGGCAAGTTGAAGTGTAGTCCTGCAAACTACATAAGAGCCTCCACAGAAAGGACCATTTGGGTTAAAAAGGGGTAGGAATCTACTTGGACTAGCTATTCTAGGCATAAGAGGTTATTTAAAAGAAGTGAAATTCTGTTATCAAGATCTGCATTATTATTTAAATTTGCAGTGAATAAGTTGCAAAATGAACAGAAATTAGAAACTCTTAAAGCCTTTTTCTTGTTTTGTTATGGAAGTACTGCCAGTTGTAAAATTTCTCTGCATCCCATTGAATTTCACTTCTCTGATTTTTTAGCTGATAGTTTGAAATTCGGATAGCAGTCCAGTTCAAAATGGTCATGAACTATGTGCCTTGAAATGATTAAAATGTAAGGTCTCCTGCTAGCAACAACAATGACAATTAATGCTCCCTCTGTCCCAAAGATATTGTCTTAGCTGGCTTTTCAATATGGTGTAATTTATAATATGTTGAAAAGTCAACTAAGATAATATTTTTGAGACTGAGGGAGTATATTGTTTCATTGAATTCGGTACTGAGTTGTCTCTGCAAAAGGGTAGAAAAATCTAGGGCTTTTACAATAAAGTATAGTCACTAATCAAGAAAGGCGCTTGGCCGTTTGGGTATAGGTAGGTGCTATCATGATTGTTGCGGCTTCACTATACCTTAATTGACAGAATCGTTGGTACTGGTGACGAAAGTTTGTGCAGCTATGTAATTGATTTATTGTGGAATATATCTTTGACAAGTTTACCAGACTGCACAAGTGGATGGCTTCAATTGGATATTTTGGGGAGCCAGTTAAATCAATGTCAACTCTCTTAAAGTGCTTCTGTTTTTGTGCTTTGTAGGCAATTGCTAAAGATAAAATTCTATCAAGGTGTAAAATCATTTCTGAGCCTTGGGATTGTGGTGGTCTTTATCTTGTTGGAAAGTTTCCAAATTGGGACAGGTAATTCAGACCAAGTAAGGCAGGCAGTTTTCTAGAATATGGCTTACAATTCGTACAGTGAACATGATGAAGGCATGTAGTTGAAAGCTTCAAATACCATATTTATTCCCTTCAGCAGATCCTGCCAATTTTCTGTGGGAACACTTTCTTTTCAGTGTTAGGCCATAGCATTTCATGGTAGGCTTGTAACAATATGCTCTTGACAAGAAAACCTAGTCATGCAATTTATCTGTAAAGAAGCTAGCCTGACCATGATCTCTCTTGTGATTTGTATAATACTATGGAGCGTGCAATATTATCTACCAAGATAAAATGGTTATTTGTGCGAGGAATGGAGATGCTAAGTAGGCAGCGTGGACCTTTCCTTTTCTTTCTTCCTCCTCTGCCACCCCCATGGCCCAGTCCTGTTTCCTCCTTAGCCGAAGTTGTCAAGCTCATTTGTTGACTACTGTGTAACTGTTTTTGCAGATGGGCCGAGTGGAATGGGAAGTACCGTGATGATGTAAGAAGATTTATTAAGGTAATTTTGTGCTTGATCATGTTAAAATCTTAATGAATAGGCGTCACTTAAAGTCAGGGTGTCACTCTATGTGCATTGAGAATGTGTCTTTGATTCTGTGGGAGGAGGCTTTTCAGGAGCACTAGAATTTAAGGTACTGAAGGCTTAGCTCTTTCCAGACCACAATGCATGGGGTTAATAGTTCTTTGGTGTACTGGACTTTGATATGGAGATTTTGTACTTTATAATAAGTTTTTTTCCTGAGTAGAAACATTTACGAGTTATGTTACATCTCTCATTCCCCTCCCCTCAAGCGATCTGCTCATTTTGTCTTGCAATCAAAGTTCAGGGTGATGCTGGAATGAAAAGCAGTTTTGCAACTCGGCTAGCTGGTTCTGCTGATCTTTATAAAGTAAGTCTGTCTTCATCTGAAATGTTGTTTAAAACAAGATGTAGATGTTCGCCTTTTGTATACTTGCTTGTTTTGTTACTAACTAGATGATATAAAATGATTGACTGGAAACACAGCAATAATTCTTGTAGGTGGTGAATTTTAGTTTCTAACACGCAATCCATGAAAAGGACTTACAACTTACTGAACGAGAAGAGGACTTGCATATATCCTTTTGAACCATGTGCATCTAGTTACCTACTTCTGCATGTCTCGCATATGGTTGCATACTGATGGGATCTGGGAAGAATGGTTGATTGCCAACAATAAGATATCTGCTACAATGCATAAGGGACCTTGGGCCTGCCGAGATGAAAGCCCAGGCAGTTATCGGGCCCATTATGACTCTAGTGGTGGTTTGATCTCGGAGCCTGATGATTACCAATAATATTGAAGCAGAGACCGAACTGCCGGTAGTAATTGCTATGCAAAATTGAATATTGGGCAGGTCCAAGTGATATACAGTGGAAGCCACGTAACAAGTATATGTGAAGTGTGAATAAGTTATTACCGTGGAATATTACATGTTTGTGCTGCAATAATGGTTAAGATTAGAATTTGATCCATATTCATTTTCCATACTGTGGACTGGCCAGACCTCACACTTTTATTTCTGGCATAGCTTTCCATAAAGTTGTTACCGTTTCCCATCGTATGTTAATAATAGAGGGCTAACGTTGTAACTTAAGTCTCCTAATCCTTCTAGATAAGGTGCATTCTCCTGTTCCCGCATTTTAAATTCCACTCTCACATTACTTCCTTTATTCCTAAACTGGCTCTGGCTCTGGCTCCCGCATATTAAACTTGTGATTTAGTATTTAACTACTCAGCCTGGTTAGAGTCATGCAGCTTGTTGAATTTTATCCATATGTATTAGGATAATAGTGCCTGATGAAATAATTAGATCTAGCTTGTAACATGATATTAATTTGCACTATAGCATCAAATATGGGAAATTTTTTGTTTACTTGGTGTTCATCAAATTGACGTTTTTATTGCTTATTGTTCTTTTTGTAGGTGAATAAACGAAAACCTTATCACAGTATCAATTTTGTTATTGCTCATGATGGGTTTACTCTGTATGACTTAGTGTCTTATAACTTAAAGGTACATGCAATTTTCATTCATTATGTTTCCCATAAGCAGAAAATAGTTGGAGTCGATATGTTTTTCTATGTTTGCAGCACAATAGTGCAAATGGTGAAGGGGGTAATGACGGAAGCAATGATAATTTTAGCTGGAATTGTGGAGCTGAAGGTAATGTTGTCCATTGGGTCTCTCTCACATTTGCATTTTCTTCCACTTCTGAAGTGTGTTGTTTGGATTAATAGGAGGGAGTTTTCTCTCTCTTTCAGAATGCACCTAGACTGGCTGCCTTTTTTTTTTTTTTTTGAGAGATTACACGCTTCCTCTTTACCTCTTTTTTGGGTGCGTTTAACTAACTAAATGCTATCTCAATGAAGTGCAAAAGTTTTGTGATAAGTACCAGGGGAAAAAATGACAGTTTTCATTTAGCCGAAATATAATTGGAGGTAAATAATTGTTTGAGAACAAAGTTAGAGACAATAGTAACTCGTCTGGTTCCTATAATTGTTTATGTACTACGGGGTGGAGAATTAGGAAGTGGGCTACTGATCTACTACTTATGTTGGTTTATATAAAGATGCATGGCAGGCTTGCTCTAATTGTTTGTGTGCTATGTCGGCTAACACTAGCTTGTGATGTGATAGCCATATGCTGGTGGTAAATATATCCAATAAAGCTTGCACGCAGAATCTAGGCCAACCCACTTTTTCCTCTGATGCAATTGACATTTGTATCACTTTTATTCTTCCTTGAGATGCCAGGTTTTTTTTTTTTTTTTTTTGGGTCTTACTTTTTGCTTACAAAGCTGTACTCTTGGTACTTTGTGTTTGAAAATGGATGGAACAAGTATAAATTAACCTTCACTCAACCTTTTAAGTAGTTTATGCTGTATACTTGGCTAAATAGGTTTGAGTTCTATGTTGCTTTATTGGCAGGAGAGACTTCAGATCCTAAAATTTTGGCTTTACGCTCCCGCCAAATGAAGAACTTTCACTTGGCCCTGATGGCATCCCAGGTTGGACTCTTCGTTGATATAATAATTAAGTTATTACATTTGTTTTCTTTGTCCTCTACTGATCTCCAGGAAAACCAATTCATTGTAACTATTCAACATTACTTTTTTTGGTGAACATCATTACATGTTAGTTTCCTCCTTTCAGGGAACACCAATGATGCTCATGGGGGATGAGTATGGGCATACTCGATATGGGAACAACAATAGTTATGGACATGACACTGCTCTAAATCATTTCCAGTGGAAACAAGTATGTCTCACATTTCTTCAGGCATGAGTAGTATTCTTTAACTATAGTCAGTGACATGCATTGATGCAAAAACAGTTGGAGGGAGAGAGGAAGGATCACTTCAGGTTTTTCTCGCAAATGATGAAGTTTCGCCATGACCATGCAGTCTTTACAAGGGAGAATTTTATTGGCAAGGTATTCTTTGCTACTTCTTTGTTTCTGTGACGATTATTCCTTGTCAGTACCAGGGAAAACTCTCTTCTCCACCATTCTTTTTTCTTTTATTTCCTGAACTGCTTAATTGTGTTGAGTTTGTACTTTGCTCCACGGGTTTCAGTAGAAAGCTAATCTCGGTATCTTCAATATGGTAGACAAAATTATGAATCAATAGCAAAACTATTGGAAGAATGGAAGCTGGATTCTTTAAAATCTTGCAACCCCATAATCCCGCCGGGCCTTGTCTCGTCTGTCTGTCTGTTTTTTTTTTTTTTTTTTTTTTGAGATGTCTGGGAACAATAGGAAAGTAAGAGGACTTGGTCTTTGGTGTTGGGTGAAATACTCTTGGCCACCATACTTCTATGCCTATTGGCCAAAACATACCCTTTTTCATCTCTGAAGAAAGCAAGCTGGTTTTTCTGACATATATAGGGAAATGATTTCTTCTCTCCTTCATTTGATTTTCCCGCTTCTCCCATCTTTCTTCCACTTTGATTGTGATCACATTATTAATCATAGATTAAATGTGGAAGGAGTACAGAAATCAAATCTGGAAGTGTGGATGCACTCCCTATTGATATCATGGGTGGGGGAATTTAAAAGCTGAATCCTTGTTCTCTAGAATGTCACGTGTAGTTCTGAAGTCTAGTCTGGCTTCTGAATGAGGGAGTTCCAATTGAATTAAGACTTACTTGATGTAATTCATTTCATGTGCCCGGGTCCCCTTGATGTTTTGCCTTGCATAGTTAGTGGTAATTTATGTCTAATTTGTGGCTAAATTTCCTTTGTGCATTGACCACTCGATAGAGAAGTAGGAACAGATAAAAGAGCAGAAAAAATAATCAAATTGTTAAATGCTTCTAGATTATGCTTTTTTAGCTGGTCTACTAATGAAATCCAGTGAATATGAATAAATCATCGATAACTGATATTAGCATTTTTAGCTGCTTTCCATTAAGTCCATCTGCATGATGTATTGGCTGATTCTTGATGTTGTGCCCTTCAGAACGTGAAATTCTTTTTCTTGCAGAACATAGTGAACAGTATGAAGGTTACTGATTTAGTTTCCCGCGTATGCAGAGTGAGGTAACATGGCATGAGGATAGTTGGGATAATTACGAGAGCAAATTCCTGGCATTTACGTAAGGATTCTCAATTCCTCCTGTCTTCTTAGAAGCTAGAGTGCTGTGTTTTATTAAAGTTTTCATTATGTTCTGTCAAAAAAAAAAGGTTCTCATTATGTCAGTTGTACTTTTGTTTTAATTTGCATTGTGGTAGACGTAAATCATGATTTTTTTTTTATTGAGATAAAATTTGCATTAGAACTGGAACTCACTGGGTTTTGTTACATTTTTTAGGCTTCATCATGAAAATGGGGAAGATGTGTACTTGGCGTTCAATGCACATGATTATTACATTGACGTGCCCTTACCCTCTCTACCTAATAGAAGACATTGGTTCAGAGTGGTTGGTTACTGTTCCTTATTCAAATGCAGTTGTTGTCCGCTTAATTTTTTTTTTCTTAATTTAAAGGTTGATATTTCTCTGATTGTTCTTGTTTTCCCCAATTTCGTGAATCCAGTATGTTTTTCAACAGTGTGGAATCAATCTTTACGTTTGCTTGTGGTACCTCTTTTACGGAATCCATTTTTCCCCCCTCGCGTCTTGGGTTTGGGTGCCTCGCCTTGCTGCCCTTCCAATTACTTGTTGCTTCAAATATCCTGTAATGGAAGTAAATGGTTATAGATTCTCTTTGGCCATAACCTGTTTGCACTCTGCTATGTTCTTTGATCAAATCATGATAATCAATTTTCACCTCGTTAATGAATAGACGTAATGTTGTTTGATATCCCTTTGAACTGAAGTTACTTTCATTTGGACCTGAGGTATCTAACATGACTCACCCTTCTAGAAAAGGGGGGAAACTAAGAAAGTGGAATGGCTGACGATCCTTTTCTAGCCTCGCTGAGTAAATTTCTCACATTCCACCAGGTTCTGAGCATAGCGTTCTGAAATTAGAGTGGTTAACTACGTGTTAAGACTAATTCCTCAAGAGTCAAGTGGTGTTTGACTTATAGAGGCTGACAAGCCTGTTGTGTTATATGCAACAAGTGTGAGGATCTCTAAAATCAGTTGTTCTGGCAACTGATTTTATGTAAATGTATTTCTTATGGTTGTTAACCAATTATAAGGGGCTTAGCATTTATATTTATTGTCGTTATTATTATTTGGAGTTCGTTTTTGTGCGTTTTAACTTGTCTTTAATTGCTTGATCTTGACAGTCACATCTGCGTAAAGTTGGCATCTTTCTACATATTCACGCATATTAGAATTTTCTTTTATATATACCAGACGTGTAATTGATAATGTCAATGTGCAGGTGGACACAAATTTGGAATCTCCTGATGATTTTGTCCTGGAAGGCGTCCCAGGCATTGGCGCAACTTATAATATTGCACCGTATTCCTCGATTCTTCTTACAGCAAAACTATGACTGCGACAGTACATGATTCAAGAATTGTTTTTGTATGCTTCCCTGTCTTTTGAGGATCTTCACTGGCTCAAGAATCTTGAAATTCCAATAATGGAGGAGGCAGGTTAACCCGATTCTTACAACGCAATAGTGTCTGGAAAAGAGTGATATGCGTATCATGCGTAAGAATCTTGGATCACTAAAACTTCCTTTCTTTTTCCAGGATTTTATTTGTAATTCTATGAATATGTCTTATGACGCGAGTATGCACTTTGAAGATTCTTAAGCCAGTGAATAAGAGGACAAATAGAGAATAAATAGCTAATGTGTAATTCGAAACATAGCATTTGTATCTTCTGTCCGTTTTTAAAAGGGGCCGGGACGGGATTGATTTCTGTTGGCATTGATTTACTATATGCCATATTTTCCGAATATCGTTGTGCTTGTAGTTGACTTGCAGGATGATGACACATTATCTTCCCCATTCCCCCCCCCCCCCCCCCTTCTTTTTCTCCCCTTTTGCACTGACTAACAAGTGTGATAGTTTTGCCTCGGGTCTACTTGTAATTAGGGGTGTTAACGAACCGAGCTGAACCGAAAGCTAGGTTTCGAATTCGGATTCGTTTAGTGAAACGAACTGTTCGGCTCGGTTCATTTAGCTAAACAAACTTTAAAATTAGTTCGAGTTCGGCTCGATAACTTTATAACTATTTGCACGAACCGAACAGTTCATGAACAGTTTAGCTCGTTTAACTAAACGAACCTAAATACATGTTCAAATTGGGCTCGTTAATGAATAATTACCGAACGAATACGAACAGTTTGCAAACAGTTCGGTTCATTCAACAGCCCTACTTGTTATGGAAGTCTTTTATGGTAATTAATGTTGAAAGGAAAACATCTTTTTGAAAGAAGCTACACCAATCTTCCCTTCAATATTATCCAATTATTCTGCTCCAGGATAGATTCTATAACGCATTTTCTATTATTCCACAACCTAACATCACCAAATCGGTGGGGGAATGTAATTTAGATACTTAGCGATGTTTATGAAGAGTTTAAACTCAAACATGTTCAGTATAAGTGGAGAACATAAATAGTGATTAACTTAGATTTATAATCATGTTTTCGCAAGCATGCTTACAACACGTAGAATGAAGGTTTCCTTGATTTAAGTCGCAAAAGGCATCTTCTGTTTATCCATTTTCCCTTTTTCATTTATTTTGAATATTTTTTTTATCGAGACTTTATAGTATTCTGAAAATAAGTAAGGATTAACTAATATTATAATAGAATGATGTCATATAAATATTTACATTGCTAACAGAAAAAGATGATACTGGTCATTAGGCGGATAAGAGAGATTTTTGTTTATCCAAATTCACTAGCTTTCACGCGGATGGGAGAGATCTTAATCACTACACCATCATTATTACGCGGTCTGATGATCATGTAATATAGGTATTCATATCCACTATAACCACGCGGATTGATTAAATCAAAGATCACGATTTCTCATTTTGTCGTGATGGTGATCAATTATATATAAGCTAGGTTAATACTTAGTGTTCATGAGCTGAAATTGTGGAAACACCACACTATTGTACATTTGAATGCATCTAAAATACGTTAACCATACATATATATTTAATAACTAAGTAGATGATGCCTAACTCTTAATGTGAATCATTTTAAATAAAATGTATTATTTTAATGTATATATTTTAGTATATGAACCCTCAAGTATATGCAGAAATAGATACATGAGTCGTTAAACACATAAATACATTAACGAATCATAGATACATGAATCCTTATGTACATGAACGAATAGGAGAATCCTTATACACATGAATGACTTACCTGCATGAAGATGAAATAATTTTCTCATTTAATCAACCATTGAATTTTATCATTTTTCCAACATCATCAAGGTGATACAAACATTTTTATTACTGTTTTGTCTTTAGGGACATACTCATCATTTCTTTATGGTTTTCTTTTTCTTTTAAAGTTCAATGTGATTAGGTGTCGACGACACTTAACGAACTGTTAGAAGTCTTACAATCCAAACAGTACGCTTAATTTTATAAAGATTGTTATTTTTCTGCGATTTTTTTTTTCTAATTTAAGATTCTGCTCATTGCAGAATTGGAATTCTTTTTAAGAAATTGCCAGTTTTTATGATTAATGTAAATGAAATTTATCTCTACACTAACATATCATATTTCTATTATTGTGTCATCTATGCAGGTAGAACCAAAGTTTCACTAGAAACAAATTCTATATACCTTGAATAAATGCATTCTTTCTCTGCCTCTCATTCTCCTCAGACGGTAGCGGTAATTTTGCCGTCATTATAATATATTAGGTATGATTGTTGTATCTGCAAATCAACGATCGTCCCAAATTTTTTGGTGCTTTTCTTCACCCAAATTTTAAGAAAAAGAAAATATACTAAAGAATTTATGCCCCTTCAACGTGCAACCCATAACGGTTAGAAAGTAAGGGAACACAGAAACTAATTAAAATAAAGAAACAAAAGCCACAACGGTAACTAGACCGCCTGTCGTCTTAATTAATTCTTCAGTTTCAAAAAGAATGTCTATTTTTTTATTTATGGTGTTCTAAAATATATTTGTTTATATTTTATAAATAGTAAATAAAATTAAATAAATAAATATTTTTATTAATTATTTGTGTATTTGTAAAACTAAAAGTTGTTTTAAACAGTATATTGGAAACACATACATTATTTAATTTTAAGCTAAACCTTAGAAACCGATACTTTTTGGTCAACAATCTTAACGGCACAAAGAATCTCTCACCATCAACGTCCACCTCACCGATTGCATCATCAACACTACACGTGTACGCTCAGATATAACCTACGCGGAAACTCACCCTGTACTCCTTCCCACACCACACCAAGTCTCCTCTTTTTCTGAGCTGTCTTTGAATCATTAGCTCACACCTCTAAATTAAATAAAATTCCCTTTGCTTTTATTTTCCTCAAACCGACCTTAAAATAAATTGAAATTTCCTTTCACTTTCCTCCCCCTCAGCACTATAAATAGACACACCCCTCTCCCCCATATTCCACACATCCAATTCTATTGCTTGAAGTTTCTCTCCTTCTAATCCTTCATTCGAATTACCTTTTGATTTCATTACCTTTTGCCCCTTCCTCTCTATAATCCTTCATTCGAATTACCAGGGAGATATTCTATGGCTTACTCCAGAGTATTGTTGTCAATGATGTTTGTTCTCGTCATCGGATCGGCGGTCGGACAATCACCGGCGGCGTCTCCGAAGTCATCGCCTGTGGTAGCACCTGTTGCGTCGCCTCCTAAGTCGGTCGCCGTTCCTACTGCATCCCCCACCAAATCTCCGGTTTCTGCTCCCGTTGCTTCACCTACCGCGTCTCCTCCGGCGCCTACTACTCCAACCTCACCAGCGTCCTCTCCTTCCTCTTCCGCACTTCCTCCTTCAATTGCTGCTGGCCCTAACGGTGCTGCTCCGGGCGCCTCCCCTAACGGTGCTGCTTTGAACAGAGTTGGTGTTGCTGGATCCGTTGCCGGAGCAATATTCGCTGCGGCTTTGTTGATTTAGATGAGGATTTGATATTCGCCGGCTTTTAGACTGAGATGTATTCTTTTATTTTTTTTTAATTCATACTTTGGGATATTATTCGTGATATGTACCGTTGTATTTTCTGATTCTGCTGTTTCTTTTCTTTTTCTTTTTCATTGTAAAGATGTTCCATCGAGATGGTTTTGATGCAATAAAATTTATATAGATATCTTTGGAATATCTACTTTGTTTTGGTTAAACTTATAACAGCCCCCTTCTAATTTAAATTCAGGTTATTATTATCTATACTAATATATAATAAAAATATAGTTGACTTGATTATAATATAAGAAATTGTTATTCTTACTGTGTTATATTTTTAGTTTGTTAACTTTGTCAAACTTGAGAAATTATGTTCTTCATCTTAGACTAAACAAATTATAGGAATGCTAATTGAAAGAGAATACTAATTTCTTATAATATTATATCTTTAGTTTGTTAACTTTGCCAAACTTGAGGAGTTAGGTTCTTAATTTTAAACTAAAGAAATTATAGAAATGCTAATTGAAAGTAAATACTAATTTCTTTATTCTCAAACTAGAGATCAAAGAATTTTGGGAATAATAACTGAAAGCAAAGAATGAACATTTTATTTATTAATTTTTTTTAGTATTTAGGAGATGAACAATATAAAATAAATCAAATAAAAACTTCGAAAATATTTTTTAGAATGGAAAATATTTGGTATTTTCCTACTTTCCCCCCTTTGATTTAGAACATGTTTGCAGAATCCTGAAAGTCTAACACGAAACAGTATCTTTCTGACTTGTAATTTAATTCTCAAAATCGGATCAATTATTTTTTTGGTCGAATAAACAATGAAAAGCAGGCATCTTTAATCTGTTTGAAGGAATCCTATCGTTCCAAGGAGCATCGTCTCTATCTTTTAAGTTGCCAAGGTCATATATAAGGTACACATAAGTTGGGAGGTAATATGTAAGGTAGGGGAGGTCATATGTAAGGTAAGTTAGGGAGGTCATAGGTAAGGAGTGTTCACTTCAAACTAAGCTTTTGGTTCAGTCAGCATTGAAACACGTATCGCGTCAGTCCTAAGGAGCATCATGTAATTGGGGAGCTCAATGGCCTCCTAACTTGGAGGAGGTTATATGCAAAGAGCTCACACAAGGTGTTCACTGCAAACTGCAAACTGAATCTTTGGTCCAAACAGCAGTGAAATACCACAATGTACGTGTTTATGGAATCGAACCATGTAATTTTTGGAATAATTCTCAATCTGTATATCAACTGAGCTATGTTGTACGTTTTAATCTGCTAAATAGACGTGTTGTTGTGTGTGCATGCGCATTATATTCACGACATTATCCAACAAAGTAAAATTTAATGCAAAATCTTTACGTTTTGATGGCGAGTGAAATTAGAGCAACTTCAACGGTGCTTCATACCTCCAAATATAGCAGACGGGATCCTCTCACCAGCCGATGACAAACGCGGTAAGGAAGTTGGGGTGAGGAGATGTGAACCCCGTTAAATGGCTTTCCAAAGATGCGCTAAACATTGCACTATTTTAGTGCTGAGCAAATATTCACGCCAAAATTTGGTGCTATCCTCCCCTTGATATCCTACTTTATTCTTTTTCTTTCTTTTTTTCCTTTCCTTTTAATAGTTTGTTTGTTTTGTATTTTCATAGTTTATTTATTAATTTAATTACAAAATACGATTTCAATTGCCAATAAAAATTATATCATGATCATATTTTTTATCCTGTTTATAAAACAAGTACACTATAAATAAAAAAATTGATATCTAGACCGTGTATATTCAATGTAATCCATTTGATGGTGTCAATTCGTAAGATTGTGATCTTACCCAAAAAATATTTAGACGATGTAGATTCATATCTAATTCAATAGACGGTGTACATTCATAAGATTGTAATCTTATCTGCATATATAATTTCATTTTAATAAATTTTGTATTATTAAATATTTAATTAGATTTTTACTTATTTTATTTTATGTTATATTAAAATGTAAATGAAATTATTAAATACTTTAATACGTTAAATAAGAAACTATAAAAGAAAACAATTACAATAAATTAAATATAATGGGATAACAAAGCGAAACATGCCGCTACAATGCCAAACAGAGCAGATGCAAAGCTGAGCTCAGCTAAACTATAGTAAGTGCTGACCGAGCTGAGCTGAAGGCATGTATATATTGGTGACAACCTTGCATCAACGGAATCAGGTATATTTGATCAATTACTTGGGAAGGTAAACTCTTTACTAAATATCAGTATTTTTGTCTACATACTAGAAAATTATACTCGTTTCTGATACTATATTGTCTAAGTGCATCAGCTCAAAAATAACCATGCATCTACACACTTATACATTCAGAAATTAAAATCGTTGCCCTCAAAATATGCTAAACTGAGCTGAACTGAGTAGTATGATCACCATAATCAAAGTGACTTTATAATATTGTGTATCTCCTAATAAATTAAGATTGCTTTTTAATAACAAGTAAAAAATAATATGTGCTGACTTAAAACTTGGAGTATTTATCCTTGATAAGATAAAAAAGAAACAATTATGCCTACTAGTGTGAATTATAAGTGATTGTAAATGAACCAAGCCGTTCGGTTGTTCGGCTCGTTTGGCTCGAGCTCGAGTTCGAGCTCGGTTCGGATAAAAGGTTAATGAACAGAGCTTGAACACCTTTTTTGTTCGAACTCGGTAAGTGGCACCGTTCGTTTAAGGTGTTCGGCTCGTTAATGTTGTTCGTAAGTTAAACGAACCAAGCTTGAACAATTAAATATGTTCGTTTAAATAAACGAACAAGCTCGGCTCGTTCGCTAAGTTAAATGAACAGAGCTTGAACAACGCAATGCTCGGCTCGTTCGCTAAGTTAAATGAACAGAGCTTGAACAACGCAATGCTCGGCTCGTTCGGCTCGTTTACAGCCCGTATTATAACTAAAATTCCTTAAATTACAAAAATTTTGCGCAAATATATTTGTTATTTGAATATTTGGACATGTAATTCTAAAACTAAAATGCCTTATGAAATTATTTGCATCTAAAATTTGAGCACACACATTTTTTATTCTATGCATAACAATTCAGCTTTATAAAAGAAAGAATACATTCACTCTAACCAGTATTTATGATTAATTTGCACTCATGTCGGACTGGAAAAAAATTGCATTTAAATAAGTTCAAAGATGCTTTTTTTTAGCAAACCTCATTTTTAGTTCTTAAAACATACTGATGCATGTAATTATAAAACCGAAATATGGTGAAAATCTTACATATAAGTTAAAATATACTGATGCATGCATAATTGTCTTAATGAATGTTTTCAAATTTTATCCTAAATTTTCTTTAGGTACTCGAGCAGCTAGCCGACAGCAGTTAGAAGCAGACTAAGAAGAAGTCAATCTTGATTGTATTCCTAAATACACCAAGCTTGAGGGGGGTACTATTGGTGAAGTCTGGAGACAATGTCAATCTTGGTTTTATGAATACACCAAGCTTGAGAGAGAGTGTTGAGAATAAGTCTGCAGCAAAGTGACTAGTAGAGGTGTCATCCCGAGTTGAGGTGCCTATCTGAAGTGGAGAGGAGCAAAGGATTACTGAGCCGAGGTGTCATACCAAAGTGAGGATCAAAGAATGCAGACAGAGATGAAAAGAGTGCCAAGCTAAGGTGCTTAGCTGAAGTAAAGTAGAAGATGTACTGAGCTGAGGTGACAAACCAAGGTGAGGACAGAAGTAAAAGTACTCAAGCTAAGGAGATGAAGTGCCGAGGTGACAAGATGCAGGTACCGAGGTGAAACGATATAATGCTGAGGTGATGAGATAAAGCACCGAGGTGAAAAGTGTTAGAATCAAGATGTAGTACCAAGCCAAAATAATAAGTGCCGGTATGAGTTAAAATGAGAAGGGCCGAGGTGATAAAGTGTATGAGCTGAAGGAAAGAATGTCAAGCCGGGGTGATAAAGTAAAAGCACTAAAGGTGAACAACAATGACGGGATGCCAAGCTGAGGAGACGAGGTGAAGACAAAGACAAACAAATGTACCAAGCTGTGCTGAGTACAATAACAACAGCAGAACAAAGATATTGACAGCGGCAACAAAGAGACATCATTGCCGAGCTAAAACAACAGATAAATACAAGAACTTCTGAGGCAGCACTGAAGCAATGAACAGTGCAATGACACAACAGAAAAGAGAGAGGTATATATACTAATACACTGTATACATCCACTAGCTCAGTGGACTAAATAAACAATTGTAAACAGAATATAGCCGTTAAAGAGGCATCGGTGGCTTTAGGTTGCTTACCTCTTACAAGTCTTATAAAAGAGAAAACACTTGTACATTTTAGTGTGTTGAAGTTCTGAAAAAGTCTGAATAAAATTTTCACTATTCAACCTCCAATTTATGATCTCCTATTTTACACTACACGCTTCTATATTTTACAAAATTCTACGCAAATGCTTTAAACTAATGCTTCCGCATTTACCTTCTACGCCTATTAAACACCAACATATATGGATTCAAAGTATCATGTATAATGGCCGAATTGCATTCTAGCTATTACAGTAGCACTTGTTAAAAAATTTTTTTCCTGCCTTCTATATATAAAGACAACTTTTCCTTTGGGAAGGAAAAAAAGAAAACACTAATTTGCATTAAATTGCACTCTTACTGAATCCATTTTTTTTCCTTTTATTCACATGATGGCTTCATAAATACATGTGGGTTACTTTCATTAAAATGATCGACAGAAGGAATATTAAGCTAGCATACGCTAGCATTAACTAGATTTATTCGTTAGGCACTTCTTAGGCCTTCATTAACTAAGTAATTTTGCCTTCTGGGATTGATTACAAAGTATAATTTGTCTGCTAACATTATATCTTAAGTGATTGAATTCAGAAACGTATGCTAGCTATGTCGTATAAAAGTAACATTATATTGCTCATGAATCAATTATTAGGCATGCTATTAGTTAAGTTAGTCCATCTCAAATAGGTAAGTGAAAAATACGAGGAAAATCTTCCACATTAATGGGTAGTTATAATTTAAAGAATGTTTAACGACATGGATTTGAAACCATTAAATTGAAACATGAATAAAATGGATCAATAAAGAGATCTAAAAAGTATGATTTGACAAATGTGTATTTTTAGAGAATATATCTTTTTAATGGTTCGTCTCATTTTTATTGCAACACTCTATGACTTAACTAGAAATTTTACATATTTAGTCTATCATTCTTGACACCCTAATAGTTATACTACAATAAATAAAGATTTGATAAATTTCATAGAGAATAAGATATTGAAGACTTGTTCTACTTTTTTTTTTTTTTTGGTGGAAAAACATGTATGTCTATGTTCTTTTTGAGGGATTCGCACCGAGCACCCAAACGTTGGTCAAATAATCCACTTAACACTGAAACGTTCCGAAACCTCATTTGGCACCTAAACGTAGTCAAAATTGACTCAATTAACACCAGAAAACCGGTTTGTGACCTTTGACTTTTTAAATACAACCGTTGACCGACCCAAAATTGATTGTAACTTGCGCGATTTACCGATTTTGCCCTTGATTTATTTAAATTTACGGTAAAATACCCCAACCGTATGCACTTCCATCCATCTTTCTCATTTACCCCTCTCCCCTGCCATCTTCCCCTCTCCCCTGCAATTCTTCTCTTTCTCTTCCATCTCTCTCTCTGCAATTCATATTTTCCCCCTCTCTCTTGCTATTCTTCCCCTCTAATACTTCCAAAAGCAGCCTTCACTCAAATGAGCTGGACAAAGTTCCCTTCTGAGGGGTGCAAATTGAAGTTACAGCACATGAAATGCAAATGACGAAAAAAGAATGAAACACTTCCACCCGGCCTTCCCTGCCCACATACACGCATGTCCTCAACTTGGTTCCCTTCTTGAAATGTATGAGAAATAGATGGATCCAAATAATCTAGAAGTTTGCAGCCTTAGTACAGCACACAATATTCATAAAACCCAAATCCATCAATTTCTTGCGAAGAAGTTGGATTTGCAACATCATATCCCTTTCCACTTGAACATCGAAAAATTCATGATCTGAGCACATTCGCAAACCGTTGCCATGCACCAACAATAACTCAGACAACATTGCTGATCCAATTTCCCCATAGGACGCAGAGAAGGCTACACAAAATTTCTCATTGCCATCTCTCACAACACCTCCCCCCCCCCCAAAAAAAAATCCAGACCGATCTTCTGACATTAACCAGGAGCCACCAATTAATACCTTCGAGGTTTAGGAAGCTTCCACCTGTTAAAACTCAATCGCCAAGCAATCACCAAACCCGACCCACCTATTATTCAGCTCTGTAGTAAAGAACAGCCAATCATTCATTACAGAAATCGCACGGCATGCTTCCACCTCCACTGGAATCCGCCATTTCTGAATTTAATTGCAAAACCCTGTAGAGAAAGGAAGGATCGGGGAAAGGTTTGGAGGGAAATGCTTGCTGAGGAAGGAGGGGAAATGTTTGCTGGAGAAGGTTTATTTATGGATGTTGGTTGATTTTATGAAGTGGAAGACTAATTTATGGAGAAAAATCAGAGGAGAACCAGCTGCAGCATTAGGGATGGAAGTAGAAGAAGACATTTTTTTTTGGAGGGGAAAACATTTTGGCGGTAAAATTTATGGAAACCGGCTGCAGCAGGTTAGCAGCCGGTTTCTGGTGTTAATTGAGTCATTTTGACTACGTTTAGGTGCCAAATGAGATTTCGGAACGTTTCAGTGTTAAGTGGATTATTTGACCAACGTTTGGGTGCTCGGTGCGAATTCCCTCAATGTTCTTTCTAGTTGCTTGCGGACTAAATCTTTTGATCTTCGCATGTGGACGCATTCTTTCTTCCCGCGTTCTCGTTGGTCAGAGGTTACGCAGACGGAAACGTGCATAGCAAGTAACTCGACCAAATTTCAACCCGCAACAGATTTTATTAGTAGATTTTTTTAATAATAAAACATATGTGATATAAATAGTTACATATATGATTTAATGACCAGTATTTCATCCGTGGAAGTAACCTCTTATACAAAGTGTAGAGTAAAAGATACGTACATCAGATTGGAAGCGATCCAGCCTTTTTCTGAACCATACACAAACACAGAATTCTAATACACCGCTTTTTTTATAGGGACACATCTGGTAGTTATGTTTTGCAAGCACAAGAAAACAATTGAGTATGTCTTGCATTTATGATTGACTGGAAAAAGTCAAAGTTCCCAATCGTTTTCATTAAAACAGCTAACATTACTCATTGACATAGAGCATTTTTTCTATAGCAGGGTATGAGGATATCGGATTTATGCAATCATACTCATTGTTAGAAACACTTAGAGATTGTTTCCTGATGACTCATGATGATGCGTTAAGCTATGTTGATTAACTACCACCACAAAAACAAAAGCCTATAACGACAGACGAAAAACGTCGCTATTTCGTCGCTACAGGCATATAGCGACGAAATAGCGATGAAAAATGAAGGTCGTTATACGGCTTGTCGCAAAGCAAATTTCGTCGGCAATGCGTCGCTGTATTGTGACGAAAAAAATTGCGTCGGTGTATCGTCGCAAAACTACGACGAGAAACTGTCAGGTCTGCGACTTTTTTTCTGTTGTCGCTGTTTCGTCGGTAAATTATTTCGTCGCTATTTCGTATTTTTTATTTTTTATTAATGTTCTGCGACAAAGAATTTCGTCGCAAAACTTCGTCGGTATATGTTTTACCGTCGCTATTTATTATTTTTTTATTTTTTGTTTCCGTTTTATTTCGTCGCAAAATGTCGTCGTTAATATGTCTTTTCGTCGCTAATTTTAAATTTTTGTTTTTTTATTTCCGATCTGCGACAGACCAATTTCGTCGCCGGTTCATCGGTATTTGTTATTTTTAAAAATATTAAATTTACTAATAATTATTTTAAATACATTATTTAATATTAAATTTTAAATTTTTTTTGATTTATTAATAATATTAATACATTATTAATTAAAAAGTTTTTATTATTATTATTTAATTTCTATAATATATTTTATTTTGTATATTAAATCATTTGTACAAATATTATACAGTAATACGGCATTTGCGCATTCAAGTTCGTATAATTAAACAACACAAACGAAATAGAATCCGTAAAATTGTCAGATAGAATATATAAAAGTACAATAGAAAATGTCAATACAACAAATGAAATAGACTGTACAAACAATGAAAAAATAAAAAACTATTGCAGAGGAAGATGGACGGGGATCATGCGGAGAAGAGTGACCATCAGGAGGGCGGGGCTGAGGCTGAGGCTGAGGCTGAGACTGCGAGGAGTTGGAAATGAAAGTCATGACGACCTGCGACAGCTGGAAGATTTGCTGGTTCGTTGCTGCTGCACCTGCATCGTCTGATGCTGCGCATGCTCAAACGCCTGCTGAAGCGCCTGCTGCATCGCCTGCTGCTGCGACTGCAGTGCCTGTAAACTCTCCTCTTGCCTCGTCCTGATGGACTCCTATCTCACGCTGCAGCGCCGCATTATCTGCTTCCAGGCGCGAAATATCCTCTGGCGTCGCAGAAGGCGCGGATGGTGCTGGCCTCAGAGGAAGCACCTGGATGCAGAACTTCGGAAAAGAATCGCGGCGCTGCTGATCCAACCCCGTACACCTCCTTCTTCTTCTTATTCTGAGGGCCGACGGTCCGAACCGCATCCCAATAAGCGCGGTTCTTGTCGGCCTGTTCGCCCCTATCTGCGAGTAATCTGTTGTACTCGTCCTGAAATGAGAATATGAATTGTTATGGTTTAGCAATAAAACAAACTAAGGAAAAAAACAAATGATATCGTAGTCTACTTACACTGATGTCGCGGGCCTTCGTCGTGATCCAGTCCTCCGTTCCGTCGGAGGCTCTCTTCCGATGCGTCTTGTAGAAGAGATCGTAGGAGGCTGGCCACTCCCTCGTCTCCTGGTGCTGAAAGAATGAAATAAAATATGTTAGTGATATGCAGAATTTTTAAAAATTTCGGCATGACCTATTCGTTTATCGGAGGTATCCCGGCCCTAAAGGCCTCTCCCAAGTCAAATCACATGTACCACTTAAAGTAACCATATACGAATACCAAAAACAACAGCGCAACATAAGTAATCAACGAATATAGATAATCCACTTAACTCACTGAATGTAAATAATCCACTTAAGTCGATGAATGTAAATAATCCAATGAAATCAATGAAGGTCGTTATAATCCAATATTAAAATACTCACCATAGAACGCATCGTGGTGGCGTGGGAAACCGAACCACCTGAGTGCGTGGCAGGTGCTGGGCCCTGTACGTTGCCGCTGCGCCGGTTCGCCGCGTTACCGGGCGCTGCGGGCTTGGTAAACAGGGTCCCTCCACCATTCTACCCACGTCGCCCAGACGGCCTCGGATACGTAGGCAGGCCTTATCCACGTGGGGTCACGCTCCGACTTGGTCTTGAGGGAGTTGACGAAGTCCCCGTAGCGTTTGGCGGCCCTATGCCGCCAGGCCTGCTCCACGTCGCGGGCGATGTCGACTGCCCAGCTGTACGACTTCTGCAATTATCATACGGAGGAATAATAAAAGTGTGGTTAGAAAAGTAATGATTGATTACGCATCAAAAGTGAAATTCATCAAATTTGAATACATGAAACTCATCCCAGTAGAACCTACGTGTCTCCGGGGTGACACGGCCCCAGGTATATCCAGATGGGTCAAGCCTCAGGTGGAAGGACCGGGTGATGCAACCGGAAAGCGCGCCATTGTCCGATCCAAACCTGAAAGAGTTTAAGTGTTGTTAAGAAAAAATAACGCGTGAATATATTTGAAAACATGTTAAATAAATTAATCATTACTTACGTATGGGTATCATTTGACCAAGGGAGGGGACGACGCCCTGATATGACACCCTGGTCCGATGCCGCATCAGACGCCGGATGAGGTGCTGAAACGCTGGGTGTGGGTGGCGTCGTATGTCTGGGGGTGGCGGACACGTCGGCAGGACCGTAAAAGGTCTGAGTCCGCAGCCAGAGCGGCGGTCGAACACCGAGGCATACGTATCATGCTGATGAATGAACGCATCGAACTCTCCTTGAAGGTCCTGTGTAGATGGTGGGTATGTGGATCTCGTCGGTAAACCGTCACTAGCCATCAGATCTGAGAGGAACATATATAATTTTAAACGAGGTTTCCCAGCCTTAACTGGCCTCTCCAAGACAATGCAAATCATACTGAAATCATATGCAACCTCTACAAACAGTTTGTACATGCATCATTCATTGGCCAAGCACACCACATTTCAACTAATTCAACCTTAACAACAATATTGGTGCATATATACCATATATACCCGTATATACCCGTACATACATATATATACCATATACATATATACCCGTATATACAATATATACCCGTATATGCATATATATATATATACCGATATACATATATATACCATATACATATATGTACCAAAAATAGATTATATAATTATAAATATATTTAAATAGGAAAAATATATACATACATAATTCTACCAAAAAAAACAGTTTCTAATAATTTTACATATTTATATACAAAAATTACAAAGATATATTACAAATCTAAAAAACAGTTTTTACAAATTTAACTATATTTAAATACGAAATTAAATATATGTACCTATATGTATTTGTGCGTGTATATGTATTAAAAACATATACATACATATACCGTATATATGTATATGTGCGTGTACCGTATATATGTATATGTGCGTGTATATATGTATTAAAAACATATACATACATATACATATACAATACATACATTTACAATCTATTAAATACATATACATACATACATATACATACATCTATTGCAATACATACATACATACATACGGTACATACATATACATAAAAACGAAATATACACAATACATATACATACATACGGTAATTGCAATAAAAACGAAATACATACATACATATACATACATACGGTACATACATACATATACATAAAAACGAAATATACATATACATATACATATACATACATACGGTACATACATACATGCGGTACATACATACATACGGTACATACATACATATACATAAAAACGAAATATACATATACATTTACATACATACGGTACATACATACGGTACATACATACATATACATAAAAACGAAATATACATATACATATACATATATAACGGTAATTGCAATAAAAACGAAATAGGAAGAAAAACTAACCGGAGAGGGAGGTCAACGGAGAGGAAGCTCGTCGGGGGGGGGGGTTCGCGGAGGGGATTTCTTCGCGAGGGGGGGTTTTCGCCGGAGGGAGGGGAGGTTTTCGCGGGGGGAGGGAAATGGGGAAGAAGAAGGGAATTTCAGCTTATATCTATGAAATTTGCGACGACATAGCGACGGAAGTTCCGTCGCTATTTAGTTTCGTCGCTATTTTCATGGTCGTCGTTATTTCAAATTAGCGACGAAACATTTCGTCGGTAACTCGTCGGTGTTTATCATTTTGAAAAAAATAATACAAAATATAAAGTAGTATAACTGAATATAAGTACATCAACACATACACACTTTCATATAAAGAGGTACATAAAAAATTTTGGCTAACGTCAATCTTCCTGGTCATCTGCATCCTCATACGCATCTTCATCTTCGTCTTCGTCTTCATCTTCATCTACATGCTCGTCGTCCTCTTCATCCTCGTATTCGTCTTCGACTACGTCTTCAATATTGTCAGACGGTTGTATGTTGAGATGAATTTCGATTAAAACCGCCGTTGGGGTCATTTAGAGGGAGGTCGTGCAGTTGAACATGTGTCGTATCTAGACGGACGGGTTTTCTTCTTGAAATGCGGCGTCCATACCATCTGAAACTGTCTGTATACTCACATCAAACTTGCTCGATTTCACTTGCACACGGCTCGCCAGTCTTTTGAGCTCGCATTCATCCTCGTGTTGGATACGATAGATAGTACACCTGGGACGCTTGACTAGCCAAAACGTATGGATCGTATTTTCTGTACCTTCGCCCTTGGTGTATGTCTACCAACTTATATTGGTCGTGGACCTTTGTGCCAATGCGATAACCTTCTCGAGTTGGATCGTACCATTCGCACTTGAATAGGACCACCCGCTTATAGGCAATGCGGGATATTCGAGCTCAATGATGTCAGTAAGGTAGCCGTAGAAGTCATCCTCGTCCGGGCTATTGTCATAACGCTTGACACACACTCCGCTGTTCTCCGACGATTTTCGGCTGGCATGGGAGACTGTGTGGAATCTATACCCGTTGACAAAAAAACACATGTCGTGTCGCGTGACTCTGTTCAATGGACCCTCGGCTACTGGCGTCAGAATGTAACCGTACTCATCGTCAGCCAAATGACCTTTGCTCGCCTGTAAAAGGACAAGTAAGTATACATCAACGGGGCAATAAATGTGTATCACATATCGTACACGTAACAGACAAATACTAAACTTACATGCCACCTGAACCAATCAGCAAACTTGGAATCTAACTATTGTTTATTGCATCGCTCGATATACCCGGTGAACGGTGTTGCAATAAATCAACGAACAAGCTGAAGCAAATTACGAATGAGTACCCTGTATATCTTTGTAACATAATGGATAGAGTATCGCAAGGTATTTACAAAATAAAATGGGAAATCGTTTATACCTCTGGAAACGGTCGACTTGACGGCAGTTGCGCAGAACATAAGAATGAGCAATCTTCAGCTCGCTGTCCCCCAATATCATTTCCTTTCCTGTTCGTTCTCCACTTGTCCCACAGACCCTGCACATGTCTTTATCCTCGTTGATGCCCCAGTATATGATGCACCCCTCTGAACAACAATCGATTTTCTGAACCGGCAGTCCCAACGCCTGCAGCTGTTTCTTCGTCGAATAAAAACTGTCGACCATTGTGTTCCCTTCGGGAAGAGATTCCCTCATCAGCTGACACATCCCATCGTACAATCTCTCCGTCATGCGGTGTTCCGTCTTCATGCTCGTCATCCGACCGATCATGGACATCTGTGTGGACTACCGCAACCAGGATACAGCGGCGTGTTGGCGGCGTTCAGCATCTCAAAAAACTGTCTCGCCTGAGGGTTCGGATCTTCCTCCACGAATGTACGCGGGTTCATCCGGATCCTGCATTTGTAACAACTGCTCTCCGGTAAATGCGCCAGCGGCTGCGTCTGTCACCATCTGCATGTATGGGTTGTGAGATCCCTCGCCTATTTCTTCGGCATTAACCTGACCGGGTCCCCCTTCGACGTGTACAGTTGCAGATGTAGACGCCCCCTCATATTCGCCGTGACAGTACCATGTATGGTAATTGTGGACGAAACCTTGTTTCAATATGTGAACCCTCACGTCACCCGGATCCTTATATTTACGGTTCTTGCATTTCTTGCACGGACATCTAATCTGCGTTCCACTTTCATTACTCGTCGCAAAATCAATAAATTCTTCGAGACCTTCAACAAATCTAAAACACCACTCCCGTTGTTTACTCTCTGGTACATCCACTTTCTATCGCTTCTCCTCGGATCCATTTTCTCGCTACACCTTCAAACTAACAGCAGCTATCTTTTTTCGTTTGTAGAAAAAATCAAAATTCCACACTTCTGTATTTTCGTTCAAAATTGATGATTGATGTGTTTGAAATGAGAGAAGAATGGGAGAAGAGAAGAAGAAAGACAATGGTTTTATCGTTCCCAGTACGTTACCGACGTAATAGCGACCACAAACAAGCACAAATCTCGGAAACAAAACAAACACAATACCGACGACTTAGCGACGAACGGCGACGAACAAGAAACACAAATCCCGGAGACAAAAAACACATATACCGACGACGTACCGACGACCAGCGACGAAACACGTCGTTTGATATGCTTTTACCGACGAAGTACCGATTACATTGCGACGCAAAACGTCTCTTCATTCCGTACGACGTGTTTCGTCGCTAAGTCGTCGGTACGTCGTCGGTAAAAGGCAGTCCGTCCAGTTCCCCATGCTTACAACTTACGATGTTTTGCGTCGCTAATTCGTCGCTATGTCGTCGCTGATTTCACTATATAGACAGTGGATCAGCGTGTGCCCACAACAACATATAAAACAACTATTTTATAATCCAAAATGGTTCGTACTAAAGCGCAAGCACGACGTGGTGGACGTGGTGGACGTGGTGGTAGGGCGGCAACACCGCCAACTGAAGTGCCTTCTTCTTCAACTGTTCCTCCCCCACCTCCTCCCCCACCAGAGCCCTCTGAGCCTCGCCGGGATCGACAAATTGTCGAACTCCAAACAGAAGTACGAGATCTGTGGAAAATGTTAGATGAGGTGAGGGCGCATGTCACGGTTCAGGAAGAGCGTCTCGACTACATAGATAAAAGGCAGATGCGGATTAAATCCAAATCTGCACAGTTGAGACGCCAACTGAAGGCGTGTGCGGAGAGTATAGCTCTCTGTTCGGATGACGAACAGTGAGTGGCTACTCTTCGCTATTTAGCTTTTTTTAAATATTTCTTATTATATTTTGTAATTTTTAATTTTTAATTTTATATTAATGAAGTTTGTTTTTTAATATCGTATTTGTTTTCTTAATAATTATAACACGTGTTTAATCTCTTACGAATCCTGACGACGCACCTGTATACGCGAAATGTGGTTAAGAAAAATTTCTTCCGACTAATTCACCGACTAAACATCAACTATATACCGACGAAACCTAATACAACGACGAAAACCTACTAACTATATATATCTTCGACGAAACTTAATAGAACGACAAAAACCTATTAACCGTATCGTCGAAACCTAACTATATCTTCGACGAAACTTAATAGAACGACAAAAACCTACTAACCGTATCGACGAAAAACGGAAAAACTAAATACAATGAGAAGAACGGGCTTCGCGGGTTTTTTTTTGAATTTACCGACGCTTTACCGACGAAACAGCGACGGAAAACGTCTCTTCACATTATTCGACGCGTTTCGTCGCTATTCCGTCGCCAAGTTGTCGCTATTCGGCAGTGTCAGTTCAGTTCCCAACGGTTGCATCGTACGATAAACATACGTCGCTAATTCGTCGCTACGTCGTCGCTATAACATCCGAAAGGTCATCACTGCACATTCCCAACGGTTGACAAATGCGTCGCTATGTCGTCGCTATGTCGTCGCTCATTTCACTATTTATACCCCAAACATCCGCTGTTATACATACACACATAGAACGTTATAAATAATCAAAATATGCCGCGTCGTTTTAAAAGAACCCCAAGGCGTGGTGGACGGGCAAACAGTGCCCCTCCAGAAGGGCCTCCTCCTCAACCACCATCGGTTGAGCGAGAGGGTTCTGTATCTGTCTATGGCCCACCGCCGCATCAGGATGATCAAGAACAAATGCCGGTGCAGGACGCCGACTTCCGTATGCTGATGGCAAACATGCATCAGCAGTCGCGGCAACTGCACTACATGACTAGAAGGCTGCGGAAGATGAAATTTAGATACTACAAGCTCAAGCGCCTTCTCAAAGAGTTTGCGGAGAATGTCGCGGCCACTCTTTCGTCCGATGACGAAGAGTGAACGGCCCATCTCCGCATCTCTTTTTAGATTTTTTTTATTTTTTCGTTTGATAATGTAACTTCTTATTATTAAATGAATGAGTATTTTTCCCAATTACCGCTTTCTTTTTCCTTAATCAATACACGTGTTTAATTCTCGATGTATCTGCGACGACACAACGACAAACCGAATTACGAACGGAAAGTAATTCAAAACATTTGCCACATACGGGTTTCATTGACAAAAAAACGACGATACACAACTCCAAGAACTTAGTAAACGACGAATTATTTTATACTTTTAGCGACACATTTGCGACGACATAGCGACGAAGCGTTATAAACTAAATAGCGACGAACAAAACACGCAGAATAGCGACGAGACACCGACAAATCACCGACGTAATTCACCTGACTGACTATTTTTCTTTTAGCGACAACGAATTTCATCGTACTTTCGTCGCAATTAGCGACTACATTATTTTGTCGCAGAGTCGTCGCTATTACCGACGAAACAACGACTATACGTTGTTCGTCGGTGATTTTTCCGTCGGCAAACCACAATTTTTTGTGGTGTACTATTCACAATATAAGAAGATCAACCAATTTAGTGAATAATTTTACTTTATTCCATCATATTTTAAAGTCAAAGAAGAATGTATCCAAGCTTAAGTTTATAAGTTCCTCAAAATGACATAAACAACAGCATTACCTCATTGCCTTTTAGGCTCCCGCTTATAACGGGGTATGGGGGGTCGGATGTAAACAACCATACTCATGTGTTAGAAACACATAGAGATTGTTTCCCGATGACCCATAATGATTCATCAAGCTATGTGGATCAACTGATAATTCACAATATAAGAATCACAGCTAATTTAATGAGTCATTTTGATTTATTTCTAAAAATGACATAAACAAAAATTGAAATTTCGAATTGCTTTCCCAGCCGCGTACTGTAGCCGTATATATAATCCAGTTTCCCCTTTCCTCACCTCCAACCTCACCATTCCTTCAAAGATCTCCTTCTACCAACTGAGATTATTACCATATATTCTACTTGCTTCGCTTTCTCCCTTTCCTTTACTTCCACCTAAAGATATAATCATTGGCTCGGACGAGAACATTGTTTGGTTTCGTGGGCTTTATTTATTGGATCAGCGGTAGGACAACCACCGATTGAGTCTCCGAAGTCGTCGCCTATGGGTGCACCTGTTGCGTCGCCTCCGAAGCCGGTTTTCGTTCCTGATCCGTCTCCGATGAGATCTCCGGCATCTGCTCCCGTCGCTTCGCCCAAAGCATCTCCTCCCTCCCCTCTTACAGTAGCCACCCGTCCTCCGCTCCTTCTATTGTTTCTCCCGCAAATTCTCCCTCAATCGCCGCCGGTCCTGGAGATGGCGGTCCGACCGCCAGTCCGAACGGTGCTGGTTTGAACAGAGTGGGGGTGGTTGGATCTGCTGGTATGCTGATCTTTGCTGCTGTTGATGATGTAGAGATGGAACTTTTCCTACTGGTTGACTTTGACTCTTCTATTCTTAATTCCCAATTAGTTTGGGATTTATAATTCTCATGATTATTTAGTGACATATTTGTAATATCGATGCAACTTTTCTCTTTTAAAGAAATTCACAACAATAACTTTTGTATACGTATGTAATAAAATTATATTGGAAGATTTCTATTTATGTTTACTAAAATTCATCCACTAGTATATATTTCTATTATTGTGCTATCTATGCATGTATATATAGAGCCGAGGGTCCCACTGGAAGCAAATTCTTTATCTCTTGGAATAGAGGCATTGTTTGCATGCATCTCACCCTCCTCATGCCTTAGCGAGAGCTTTCGTTGGTTGGGATATACTGGGTATGTTGTTGTTGTATACGTATTTAACATAATGTATGTTTTTTTCGAGACACTAAAATAATACATGTCCAGATCTTTTTATATGTTCGAATTTGGCTTGTTTAACTTAATAGAGACACCTAAGCTTATTTCGTTTAACATGTGTGATGCGAATAGTTCGGCTCGTAACCTAATACGAATCGAACTCGAACAGTTTGTGAACTGTTCAATTCGTTTAACATGTGTGATTCGTAGCGCCTAATTGAGTGTCTTTTTATCATACAACATTCCGTTGTAAGCCAGTCTGTTGGAACATGTTGCGCCTCCTTCCACATGCATGATCGCCGCTACACCTGTAACATGGGGATATGATCTCCTCACCCATTTTCTACGGCACATGATTTGAATACTAGTTCTCATATTATATTCCCTGCATTAATCATTTTCCACCAGGCATGCAAGTTTTCTTTCTTGGATAGTACTAGGAACTATACGTTAACTTAATAGAGACACCTAAGCAAATACTGGAGAGCAATAAAAACCAATTTTGCGACATGGGCATAAGTATTATTTAATTTAATTTATTCTTAGGTCTTCTCACTGCAAACACATGATCGTGTTTTTTTTTTTGCTGTTGACAGCGCATTTCTTTCATCCTTAATTATTTCTGAGATCATTAGCTGCATTGGTTCCAGAAGCTGGATTAAGAAGAAAAATCACCTTAGTTTCCTTCAATCATCAGGATAACATGGAGGCCTCCACCGCGATGATGTTGTGATAGTTTAATGTGTGTGTGCGCGCATATATAATATATATACACCTTTTGCAATTGCATACTTGCTAAATGGTCATGTGTTATTTTCATGTTATGAATTGCATCCAGCTGAATGCATTTCTCTGAGATTACACTGATCATTGGTGACGGCACCAGTTGCATGCATTTTTGTGAGGTTAAAGGGCGTTCTCGGTGCACTAGTCTCGTGCGTTTGTATAGGGTCTGTGGAAGAGTCGGATTGTAGCAATCTGATGTGCACCGACTTACCCTATATTTTATGTAAGAGTCTGTTCCTGCGACTCGAACTTGTGACGTCAAGGTCACAATGGTATTGACCAGGATGACTAAGCAGTGATGCACTTGGTCCACAGATGATTGGTTTGGGAATTATAACAACGTTTATATTAATAGCTCGGGAGACAGAGAAGCAACAAGAAATGGATTGGAAAGATGATGAAGTCTTCAAAAAGTTAACGAGTCCGTTGAAGCTTTCTATAAAGCTGGAAAAGAAGCTGGCAGATAGAAAACTCTAAGAGTTTGATAGAGAAATTATTGATTGTTCAATTGCAAGATTCTTTAAGAATTTAGTTCATGCTAATTTGTCATTTATTAGTGATTATTTCGTATTTCATAGTGATAATGGACTTGATATCAAGTAATTTAATGTTATATTTCCATTATTTAATGGATGGGGCATTTGAAAATATTTGTTGGTTATTGGTTTGTATTTCTTACTACCTAAATTTAATAAATATTGGTTTTGATTTTAATTTTAATTTATTTTTAAAATAGGTTGGATTTGATGATATTTAATTTTTTTTCAATCGTATTTTATAATTTGAGGATCCTGAAAAGCATATGCAGAATAAGGTCTTCCTAGACACGGTCAAATATTGGAAACATGTAGACAATCAAAACTCATGAATGCTTAAAGGGAGAGGAGGAAGGGAAAAAAGAAGGAAATGAAAACTAAACTACAAAAACAACTGTGGTAAACTTGCTATGAAGAAACTAAATAAAATGGTTAATTCTTAGTAAACAAGACTGACCTCAATGTCTATAACGGTACCATACTTCTCAAAATGAGGACGAAGATCATCTGCAGTTGAGTTCCATGGAACATTCTGCGCAATCACCCTGGTTTTCTAGAGTTCACCCTCTTCTGCTACTGCTTCTGTGCAGTTCTTCAAGGTCTGATACCTGATCAGTAGGTTGGGCGTGTATTGGCAACACTTTCTGGCATTGATAAAGATTTGAGTCTTTGAGACTTTCTTGGAACAGCCAAAGAAACAGGGGGAACAAAGTGAATGGAATTGAGTTGAAGAGGTTTTGGAAATGGCAGCAGTGAAGGCAGAATTTGATGAGTGTATGAGGGAAGATGGAGAAGGCGAAACAATGCCATTGTCTAACTTCTAAATTTTCAACTTATCATTCCTTGGGGAATATAATCAAACAGCTTATAGGCGTGCATCGGGCCAGATATTCCCTCCTTCAGAACACAGGTAGACGGAGGCCTGGCGGAACGATGAGGTCCCATAACAGAATGGATTACCGGGAAGGCAGAGGGGGGGGGGGGGGGTAAATTAGAAAAGGACATAATCTAATTAGCCCCTCATACTTTCCGTAATCACATTCCCGTGCTCATACTTTACCTGTATTTGCAAACGAAATGCTCCAAACCCATAATTTAATACTATCATTTAGCTTTCCCGGAAAGAATAACATTTCTGTCTCAGTATTTAGATTCTTTTCAGTATTATCTCAAAATTTTGGGATGCATTTTGGACAAATTTTATTGTTAAGGAAACTCTTTATGTCATTCACGTTATACAAAAATCCTAGTCTGCATGTCTTCCAATTGGTAGCGAGAAAAAAAAAAATTCATTGTTCAACTATTTGATGAAAAATCTAAACTTCTTTAAACCCAAATTTATTTTTTGAAGCCATTAAACTCAATTAATTGAAAAAAAACTTTAGGCGTAACAACTTAAGTTTTGTGTTCTCACCTCCACTGCTCGAGTTCGAGTCTACTATTTATAAAAATAAAAATTAAACCTCGATCTCAAATCTTTCCCTTAACAATATAAGGTGATATATTATAATTGGACAGGGTCCGAGGCGCCTGAGCTTGAGAGCTAAGAATCTTATTCAAGTGTATGTACTGATCCCACAACCAAGAAAAGTTAACCACGTTTGACAACGGAAGTGAAATGCTAATCCACAAATCACCAACTTCAGTTAACCAGGCTACTTCAACTGCAACCACCTGGCAACATTCCGATATGAAAGGGACTGAGGTTTAAGGAACACTGGCCTGCTGCTGTTCAAAACAGTAGGGGATTTCTTTGTCTACTTACATGTGAAGTTGTAGTTGTTAAGCATATTGGTACGTGGAGAATAGCCCTCATTGATGCCGTTGAGATATAATAAGTACTATAATAAGCATGGTGGTTGTAGTCTGCTGAGAATGGCCAACTAATGATAACTGGTATACTAGCTGAAAAGCTTTCGAACACATTATTCTAAGTCCATACAAGGCAAGATTCAAACACACATTCCAATGTGTAAAGTCTTGCGTGGCACCATCCTTCACACAGCAAGAAAGCTTCAAACATGCCTTCAAAATCCATCCTGTCATATAGTTTTGAACCTCATGGCTAATATTCCTGAAATTTTATTACTCAAAATTGTACTACTACATGTCCAATCATTAATAGGACCTTTCAAATGATAGTTTACAAGGAAACACAAGAGTTTTTGCTTCAGAGGTGTGAAAGAGTAAACAAACATTTGTAACAAGGAAAACGTTTCTATTTCTTGTGCATTCTAGCTTCAGGAGAGCACTGGTGCAAGGGAGACAAGGCCGTCTCGTCGAATCGTGTCAGAGAAGTCGATTTTCTTCTCAATAGGACTGCTCATCTTGTAGTTACAGACTTTCTCTTGTTCCCCTGCAGGCATGGATAAACCTCATATATTCATTTCAGTTCACTTGTAAAGCATAGCAGACGAGCAATTTACGTCTAACTATAAATAGTATACCCAAGAAAAGAAGAGAAAAGAATCATAAATTTCATTCTAAATGAACTGGTTTACCTTGGCAGGAGGGGCCACAGGATTCTTTTCCACCGGAGCCTGGAGTATGTCTATCTCTATGCAATTGCCTCAGCAACTTCTGTTCTCCATGTCTAGCACATTGTTTTCATCAAACAACACCTTTACCTAAGTGGAATGAGCTGCTTAAATACAATAGCTAACATAAAAATTGAACCAACCATAAAAGTTGGACAATCCTTAGGTGTCTCGGTCTTACCTCTTCTTCTGCTGTGTGCAGGTTGATCCTTAGATGTTCTTTATCTTTCTCCAGAGCCTTGACTTCAGGCAAACAATGCCAGTACATTCTGAGTGAATGGCCTCAATCTACAAAACATACGAAAATATTGCAACTAAGTAAAATTGTCTCAGCAGCATGAATGTTTTCCCATACAAATATTCATGCAAAAATAGAAAGGCATATATGAATTTCACCTATTCCATGACTTCAGCATCTTTGACAAACTTCTACTCCGCAATTAGCCTCCAAAAATTGATGTGCTATTGATGCAACCTCATCTTTCCCAGATGCAGTTAACAGAGACTCCAGTAAAAACCTGTTCATTTGCTGTTTCTTCCGTTGATGCACCAACCTTGAGATATCATAGACATGGTGAAAGTACAACCAAAATATGACATTAATCACATAGCAAGATTACCATCTCAGAATAATCTACAAGATACAGGTGAAAACCCAAACAGAAAAAGAAAAAAGAAAAATCTGCAGAATGCAGAAAGTTCTGAGCCATATAGAAGGACTTCTATCTCAGCACATCAGTAATTCAGTGAAATTATGGAGTGCTAAAGGTCAGCAATCTAAGTATTGCAAAAAAAATACTACTAATAATCTGCAACCGCTGGTGCATAGACAGAGAAAAGGCAATATTCACCTTCAAGTTTCCAATTTAATGTCTTTTTAGGGTGTTACAATAATTCATTAGTGTCAAATCATGCAAAAAGACAATGATCAGTTCCTTTAAGATACATCAAATTGATTTCCAAGGCATTTTACTTCAGTAAAGCAATCATCAGACACTTAACTTCAAGAAGAAAGAGGTAAGGTACTTTGCTTCAACGGCTCAACCTGTTCAATAAGATAATAGGTAAGGCCATCAAGTCTATCCAATGTGGATCATACAGCTTGCCTTCGTACAAGAACTTCCCCATCACTAATTCATGTGAACTTGCTAAACAGCTTTAACAGTGGAACATCTTGTTTTTCTAACTTCTCTGTGGCTTCAATAATATAGACATATATACCACCACAGATTTCAGACCAAGCTCATGGAACAAAGATGGAATTTGTTAACGTACCCATTAAATACCAACAAACGAGACAGTAACCAAGAGGAAGGATTAGTTAACCGTAATAAAGGGCAGGATTCCAAATCCAACCACCAGTAGCGATAAATTATACAGTATCACTAGTCCAAATTATACAGTATCCTATAGATTTAGTTTCCCGCCAATCCAATCAACTTCATTTTTTTCATTTTAGCATCCTTATCACCCTCTAGCATACCCTCCCTAACTTGGTATATCACCTGAAATTTAGAACCTAAATAGCATAACCAATTTCCTGTCGTCCTAAAAATATGGTAAGAGACAAATACATAACCAATAATTAGTATTTTAGTCAAGGGATAAAACAGAGTCCAGGGTAAAATCATACTAATTGTCCTTCATGTTGTTGCTTATAAAACTGCAGTTCCTCAGATAACCTCTGCACCTCGTCTTCTAACTCCTGAACATGAATCTCCGCCGCTCTTGCCCTCCCATCAGCCTCATTCCCAAAATCCATCAAAGCCTCGCGATCATGATCATACAAGGAACACTCCTTCTCCCATCTCTTGCACTGCGCCAATAGATTTGTACACTCCACAGCCAACTTCTGATTCTCATCCACAAATTTCTTCAACGCTTGAGCGTTCAAAGTAGCCTCTGACTAAAATCAGGAAAAAGAAAACCGAAACGTATTTTCACTAAATAAAATGTTGAGAAAAAGGGGCGTAAAAGTGGAAAGACGGGGTTTTTACGAACCCTAGTGCGGAGAATGATGTTCGTCTTTTCTTTAAGTTTCGATTGCAGAAGAAAGTATTGATTCTGGAGATGGTGCTTTGCTTCTTCGGCAGCGCGGAGCTTCAACTGGAGAGTCTGGGTCGAGACCGGAAGACCCAAGCCGTGATCAATCGATTCTCGTGTATAATCTTCTGTTTCCTCTGGAAGACCCATTCTTGGATTTTAACTTTCCCTAAAATTCAAATTCCTAGAAAAGTAAATTGCTATCTGAATCAATTTTAATGAAGGTTAAAGAATCCTAGGGTCAATTACAAAAAGAAAAAGAAAAAAAAGAAGAAGAATCTTAGGGTTCTTGGAAGAAGGGGGCGAAGCCAGATGTTTGGGTCGGAAATTTAAAGAACATACAAATTTGAAATTGGAACCAAAAGGATAGCCGTTAGACGTTAACTTTTGGTATATATGCTGCACGCACGGTGCGGATTTAGGTGTTGTCCACGTGGCTAGATCTTAGCAAACTATTTATAAAAATTATAAAATTACTAGATCATGAGTTATTGTCATTAGATCATGACTGATTTATTATTAAATTGTGGTGTCATAGAAAACATTATTTTGACATGTTATTACTAATATTCACGATCAAAAGCTCTTTCGAACCTTAACTAACTCGTCCTTCAAAAATATCCTCCAAAGTTATATGTTTCTTATCATTAATTTAAGGTAAATACATAATAACTTTATTCGAGTAGCTCTAGGTAGCCTATAGCAAAATCACATTATATAGACTTGTGAAGAACTCGTTGGAGATTTTCTTCCTTCATCTCTATTCTAAATACTTCTATACAGAAATCAAACTTTATTTTGTAATGTAAACTAAAAAGGTTTATATCTTGAATGTGTACCGTGCATTGTATAATATATATATAGAAATAAAATTATTTAAGAACACTAACTTTGTTACACATCAGCTTTAGTAATCTCTTTAAATTTCTTTATCTGAAGTTTGTTTTTTTGAATTTCTGACTGATCTTTAATAATCCGTTCTCAGCTTTAGTAATCTCTTGAAGTTTGTTTATTTTTCCTTTTTCATGAAAATGAACACGTGTAGGATTTGAGATTCATCAAGAATGTCGACTTTGAAATATATTTTATCTTAAAGCCACTTAATCTCCAAAAGCTAGAAACAAAGAACAAGGCCGGCTTACCTTGCATAGTATAGTACAGTTTACGACGATTACAACTAACTGTCTATCGTAAATTTCATTATAGCTGAAAATCAAGTATTTGACATTGTATTCGGTAACTTCAGTTGATTAGAAAAGACATACATACATCCGTATACACGCACACGCATGCGTGTGTGTGTATATATATATATATGTATATATATATAGACACATACAGAAACACGTATACATGTGTATTAGTTCAGAAGCTCAAGTGATTAAATATTAGATCTTATTGAGAATATAGTCTCCAATCGTCTAATTTGAAAAAATATATGAATTATATGAGAATTAGGTATCACCATCCATGGATTTAAAGTTTTGAATGAATATGTGCAGCATTTTATGTAAGCCAAAGTTTCAACATGGTATCACAGCGAGTTTAAGATATGGGCTCACACCTTGTCTGATCTATGGTTGACCATTTATTGTCTCCTCTCGGCTAAGTCAGATGTTCATCTTAACTTATTGTTTTTGATTGAGGACGGGTTGTTCAACACGTGTGTATGTCAAGCTATATTATCACGTGAGGATGGATATTAAGAATATAATCTCACATCGCACACTTTGAAAAAAATATATAGATTACATAAAAACTTATTGTTTTAAGGTTTTGAGTGGATATGAGTGTCAACTAAACCCAAATTTAAAACATATTTTTAAGTTCCAATCTTTATACGATATTTTTAATTAATTTTCCTATGTACTATATATGGTCAAACAGAAGCTCCATCACACCACAATACCCTACACTCAACTCTCATTTCTAGAGAATTCCCCTTAACCTCTCCAAGGAATGAGGAAGCTCCTGAATATTTTCAAAAACAAAGCCTTTCTAGTGAAATCAAGCCTAAGCACCAACCGCAACATATCTTTGATACGCAAAGCCGTCGTCCGCGCCACCACCCACGCCACCACTAAGCCACCACCGGATCACCGTGTGGCTGCCATTACTCAGCCTTGGCCACGATACGCGTCCGGTGGCGCGTGCATGCATACAAGCCATTATCGACCGTCTCCACCACACTCAAAATCCTTACGTTAAACTCAAATGTCTCATCATCCTTCATAATATCATCTTTAGAGGCTCCTTCATCCTCAAGGATCAGCTCTCTGCCTTTCCTTTAAGCGCAAGAAACTCTCTCAAACTTCCAGAGTTGCGTAGAACATTCTTCAGTCCAGTAGATGGGACCACCTCACAAGTTGATGACGTGGATGATGTCAATGATGATCCGACGGTGCCTCTCCGGAAGCGATGGTACCGCAGACGGAATGGAAAATTTTTCCGATTGCGCGGAATAAAGGATGCTGAAAATTTGGAACTTTGGCAATGGATTAGATGGTACACTAATGTTTTAAAACGTAACTTGAAGACAGGTATGGTTTTGGGGTGTTATTTTTCTTCTTCTACATATTCAAAAATTGATAAATCAATGATGTGGATAGCATGAATCAATCTCATGAGGGAGATTTATTGAAGCAATTGGATGCATTGATTTGCATGGTTGAAGATATATGCACATCACCAGAAATTTTGTATAGTGATGATTTGGTCAATGAAATAGTGATGCTTGTGAGTCAAGACTATAGTTGTACCCAATATCAAATCATGATTCGACTCAACGAGTTCAGGTATCGAATCGATAGACTCAGTTCAGATGAATCGGTCGAGTTTATGTTGTGTTTGAAACGGTTGAAAGGTAGCAAAGAAAAGTTGGATAAAATGTTTGAAAAGCTAAGAAGGAATAATGCGTTTTGGGAATTGATTAACCATCTGAAGAATGAAATAGAAGATCTAGCTGAAAGAAAAGAAAGAGAAAGGAAGAAAGTGATTGAGACGAAGGTATTAGAGCCACCATTAGAAACAGAAAATGTGGTGAAAAGTATAACTGAGTCAACTCAAGGAGGCAGACGAGTTAATCAGGCGATTCGGGCTTTAAGGTTTTTGTCTTGTTGTAGAAGTGAAGGTACTGCAGTGGACCAGGTCTGTTTGACTTCGTCGCGGGCCCTCTCGTGAAAAACAATGAGCTGACTGTGTTTTCTTGATTTGTTTGGATTTTGCTTTTGCACTTTTGCCAAAAGGCCGTCCGATGATGCTGTGCTGTATTTTTTTCAGTTTGTTTGTGGGAGAACTGCGAGGACTAGGTGTAAGGTGAACGCGTAAACAAAGCTGTCAATAATATGTTATTCATTTTTTCAATTTGTAATGTATATTTTATTGTTTGATTTGTGTATGACTATACTAATATAGTTAATGATGAACGAATTTTATCCGGCAAGAAGTTTATTTTATCAACGTGTGTTTATAACAAGTTTACAAATCTAAGCATGAAGAAATATTTACATAATAGCCAACTACAATGGAAAGGAAACTAACCATAGTAAAGGGAAATCTTTTAGAACTAGCTATCAGCAACAACAACATTACTCATTGCCTCACCTATGGCGGGATATAGAGGGTCGGATGTACCATACTCATATGTTAAAAACACAGGGAGGTTAGTTTTCTGATAACCCATAATGAAAATTGCGTTAAGCTGTTTCGATTAATTGTTATTTCGATCAATTACTATTTCACAACATAAGAAGCGCAAACGCAACCAATTAGCGAGTCATTCTTTTGTTGGTTAATTTCCTTGTTATACTAGGATTATAAGTTTCCTATATATTAGGAGTTTGGATATGGTAGGTTTCCATAATGGTAGTTATCTATTCCTATAGGTTTAGGTTTAGTTTAGACAAGTTTAGTCTATAAAAGGGGGCAGCCGGCGAATGCAAAGGTGCCCAGTTTAGATGTTCGGTTTTGAGTTATTTTCCAAATATTAATAAAGTGAATTGTGCTTTATACGTGTTGTTCTTCGAATCCGTTGTTTACTTCAATTAGTATCAGAGCAGTTCTTATTACTTCAATTGGTATCAGAGCCGAGGCTGTTTGAAGAGGGAGGAGCCACCGTGGTAGGGTTGCTGTGTGAAGGTTGAGCCCGGGAGGAGGCTGCCGTGTTCTTCGTATCAACAAGGACTGGATTCTGTTCAACAAGTAATTAAAAAAAGGGGAAAAAGGGTGCCGCCACAAGCTGAAAGGAATCGGGCAAATTGTTTTTCCATAGCCGAAAGGAATAGGCCAATCTTTATAACGAAAAAACAATATATATTGCAAGGGCTGAAAGTAGTTGGCCGTTGCAATTTGAAAAGAGGCTAAGAAATTCTTACTTGTTGCCCTAGGCCGAAAGGTACACTGCCAAGGTTGTCCAATAGCGCGTTGGGATCAACGAGTTCTTGAAAGGATCCAACCACAATGAGTGAAGTCGGTGAAAGTAGCGCAAGGCCCGTGAGCACCGCAAGTCAACTGCGTGTGAGAGAGGTTGGATCAACTACCGTACAATGGCCGATGCTTTCTCCAACCAAGTATACCGTGTGGGCTATGCGAATGAAGATCGTTCTAAGAGTTCACAAGGTGTGGGTTCGGATGATGCCGAGAATAATGATGTTGCAATTGCTCTACTGTTTCAAGCAATCCCCGAGAATTTGATCTTACGAGTCGGCCATCAAGGAACATAGAAAGGAATTTGGGAAGCCATAAAGACGAGATATTTGGGTGCCGAGAGGGTCAAAGAGGCGAGGCTCCAAACCCTAGCTGCCAAATTCGATAGACTCAAGATGGCAGAAACGGATTCTATCGATGCTTATGCTGGAAAGTTGTCCGAAATTTCGGCAAAGTCGGCCTCCCTTGGGCAACCCCTAGATGACTCCAAGATGGTCAAGAAATTCCTTAATGGTTTGCCGAGATCGAAGTACATACACATTATTGCGTCACTAGAACAAATGTTGGATTTGAACAAGATCGATTTCGAAGATGTTGTTGGTCGCTTGAAAGCGTACGAAGAACGAATTAACGAAGAAAGTTTCAATACTACATCAGACAGTACTTTGTTATATTCATCTTCTTCTGATCAACAAAATAAGGGATTTTTGGATCAGAGGGACAGAGGCCGCGACTCATGTGGAAAAGGCCGAGGCCGAGGCCGAGAGACGAGGAGGGATCGCTCGAAGTTAATATGTTTTCGTTGCGACAAGCCCGGACACTTTGCAAGCAAGTGTCCCGAGAAGTTAATATGTTTTCGTTGCGACAAGCCCGGACACTTTGCAAGCAAGTGTCCCGAGAGAAAAACGAAAACGGATGAGGCATTTATCGCTGATGAGCATGATGTAGATGAAACGGTATTTGTCCACGAAGGTGTTGATTACGTACCTCAAGAAGTGTGTTTGAATGAAATGAGCTTGATACCGAGTAAATTGAACTCTGAGCCTATGGAAGATCATATATGATATCTAGATAATGGTGCGAGCAATCATATGTCGGGAAATAAATCTTACTTCTCCAAGTTGAATGAAAATGTGAAAGGAAAAGTAAGATTTGGTGATGGATCTTGCGTTGAAATTAAAGGCAAAGGAACGGTAGTTCTTCAAGGCAAGACAGGGGAACAAAAGCTGCTTACCGAGGTCTATTATATACCAAAGCTGAGGAGCAACATACTCAGCTTCGGACAAGCCACATAGGGTGGTTGTGAGGTGAGCTTGAAGGATGAGCACTTGATGATGTATGATAGGGACGGCCGTTTATTGATGAAGGTTGAAAGGAGTCCGAATTTGTTGTACAAAATTTGTATAAAGCCGGGTGTTCTGATATGTCTTCAAGCCAAGATGGAGATGATGGAATATGAAGGAGGTGGACTCGGTAAAAACCAGCAGGGCATCGTTGCTCCAATTAAGGCCAAACTGCGGTCCAAGAATATCGGAATGGGTTTCAACGGTTGCAGAGAAGTCAAAACTACGAAGGAAATAAAAGAGAAACCTTTGTCCCGTACCACTCAGCCTTCCGAGCCTCACTTTAAAGAGAGGCTAATGTCCAAGCATTTAAAGGCTAAGAAGAAGAATTATGTAACAGCAGATGAGCTTTTGGTCAAGAAGCACGAACAGAGTCTTGATGCTGTGAGGTTTTACAAGGAGGCCTTTGGAGTTGAGGAGGTGAACCGCGTTCTTCATCCTAAGAGGAAGGCTGATCAGGAGCTTCCTCTGGTTTTTACGGCGGTGAAGCCGCATCTTTTCGTCGAAGCACCTAAGGCAAATGATGCTGTGGAGAAGGTTTTAAACAAGAAGAAGATAAACAATGCGTTGTTCATGTGGAAGCAAGCTTAGCAAAAACATCGTTGCATATCAAATGAACCAAGTGGAGGAGCACGTTCGTGGCGACAAGCAAAGGACGGATATCTTGACGAAGCCGTTGGCACGGACGAAGTTCAAGGAGATGCGAAGCTTGCTTGGCGTGGAAGACCTTCCGAGGGTACATTAGGAAATTAAGAGGGAGATTGTTAGATAATTTCCTTGTTATACTAGGATTATAAGTTTCCTATATGTTAGGAGTTTGGATATGGTAGATTTCCATAATGGTAGTTATCTATTCCTATAGGGTTTAGGTTTAGTTTAGACAAGTTTAGTCTATAAAAAAGGGGCAGCCGTCGAATGCAAAGGTGCCCAATTTAGATGTTCGGTTTTGAGTTATTTTCCGAATATTAATAAAGTGAGTTGTGCTTTATACGCGTTGTTCTTCGAATCCGTTGTTTACTTCAATTGGTATCAGAGCAGTTGTTATTACTTCATCCTTCACATAGTGTAGAGTCATTCTTTATCAATGCCTAAACGGCTAAGCTTGAATTTAAAAAATAACGTTCAAAGTTCAAGCCAGCATATCCTGTAATTCTTGACAAAACATAAACTATTGGAACACATGTATCCAAGACATTTTTTTCCTACCAAAGTTCAAGACAGCATATCCTGTCAATACTATTTCCACTTTTGAAGTGATACAATCAGCACTAGAACTGATAAAAGAATATGTATCTCTCATTTTCAGTCTCCGATCTTGAAACTTGAGAAATTTCGAACGTGAGTGGTAGCTTTCATAGCCTGAAAACCCCATTCAAAATATTGCAAATCAGTATAATAACTTCAACAGATCGAGGATTAGTAGTTCGATTGTAGAAATAAGTCCAGCCAAGATGTGTACGGGTTGAGGAAATGTGCAATTCATTAAAATAAGAGTTTAGAAGTAAACAGAAAAGGAGTCACCTCCATTTCCCAATTGCATTTCATCGTTTTGATGGCCAAGATCACTGTCTGTACCGCAGTACCACCAAAAATCATTCCTCCCCATATACCCTGTTTTTTTTTTGACATATTGCAGGAAACCCATGTGACATGAGCTACTTCAACTACCATTTTACTCGAGAAAAGTTAACAAATACTACAACAACAACATCAGCTGATTGCCTTAGCGACTCCCGCCTATGGCGGGGTATGAGAGGTTCGGATGTATGCAACCATATCTATGTGTTATAAATACACCGAGGTTGTTTCCCGATGATCCATAATGAAAATTGCGTCTTGTAAATTGCGTCTTGTCGATCAACTGCTACTTCACAATATAAGAATCGCAGCCAAGTTAACAAATACATCCTTTGTAGCGTACCTCAACTCCCAAGTGAAAAAACCATCCTAGAAGGATACCGGCAGGGAGTCCCATAAAATAGTAGCATCCAAGATTAATGTAGGCAACCCACGACTGCCAACCAGACCCTACTGCCACCCCTGAAATTTTATGTTGTCCTTATTTTCATTCAGACAAGATTGGATCTCTTCTGAATTACCAATAAAGAAGGTTAATTGAATGTACCTGAGAGTACTGGCTGAACGCTGTTGAGCAAAATGGTGATGGCCAAGAGGTATGACAGTTTATCTGCTGCTTCAATTACCTCTGTACTTGAAGAAAATATGAATCCAATCTTGTCATGAAATGCCATGATTAAGCAGCAAAAGAAGATCCCAATTATGGTGGATTGCGCCACAGATACTTTAGTCGCAAACTTGGCTGCCTCTCCGTTTCCAGCACCAAGCTCATTCGCAACTCTAACTCTGCACATTTAACCAAATATATGTTATATGTAGCAAAAGAAGCCGCTGTTGCAGAAACAGTCGATAAGCAGCGGCCCAGCTGCCTATAGGCCAAACATTTTTATATCCAGTATAATGTTCTTGAATAAGTTAGGAAGCAGTTTTAACATTTTTTACCTTCTTGGGTGCATTCATTCTTAAATTCGTGATTTCAAATTGAGACCTTCTGTAAAAGGGGGACAAGGGAAGGTGGAGGGGTGGGGGTGGGGATGGACGGGGCCTGGGGGGTTCATTGAGGAAAGGTAGGTATTGGTCTCAAGAATTAGGGTCACCCAAATCATAGTCTATGTGTTTTCTGCACCTTTTCCAGGTCAGAAAGAGAGGAAGAAAACGTACCCTGTGGCAGTAAAAAAGGCCAAAGGAATCATCATTTCCCATCCGTTGATGCCCATGCTGTAAAAAATCATAGCCTGGTTAAGGCTTTAAAACAACAGCATACACTAGTAATCCAAGACAATAGATAATAGGAGAAAAACGCAAAAAAAAACTCGACGAAAGCAGCCTGTATACGTACCATACTGACAATGCACCAACGGCAATTGTTCCATTTTCCAGATCTCCTGTCATCAGGAGGAGGATTCTGTAATACCAACTTTCCACACTGCAAAAAGCATAGGAAAGTAGGCCCTTTTAAATCAATCTGTTTTAGCACATATTCAAAAGACTGGTGTACAATAACAAAACAATTCCCAGCACAGTAGAGCATATATCTTATGCTCGAGTTTAGCATAGGGTAAAGCTGATCTAGGACATACAACATAGCAAAAGCATTATTACCAAAGCATAACACCAGACGCAATGGATAGCTTAAAGAAATCCCAGAGCCCTGAAAATGCTTGAATAGAAAAGCCAGTCCATGTTTCAGGACACCCTCCACAAACAACATAAGCGAACAGCCCAAACACCATTATCCACCAGGAGACATCCAGAATAATAGCAATACCGACCAACCCGAGCTTGTAATGATAAACAAAAAGCCAACTTAAGGTCATATGAACCACAAAGGCAAAAATGGACACCCAAGCGAGCACGCATGTCTTGAGCTGACTTTGCAAGAACCTCTGTAATGTGCATTGAAATGCAAAGCTAAAATGCAAAGGTATGAACCATAAAGCCACTAGCCCAGATTGCTCCGCCACATCGTCAGGTTGGCCCAAGCACTTCAAAATTGGTGTAGCATACAGATAGAAAGGCAATAACACGATACAACTCATGAACAGTACGACCCAAGATCTTTGCATGTGTATCCCCAACATGTGGTACTTCTTCGCCCCGAATGCCTGCCCACATAATGTCTCCAATGCGCTTGCCATCCCTAGCTAATCCATCATAGTAAAAATTTAATTAATCTGTAGAAAAGGAAATGTCACAGGTATATCTACTATACCTTAAAAATAAACAACTTTATATGTTTGCACTTAGGTTGCCAGGTGCAATGAAATGACAAAGCATTCTGATTTGTCAAAAAGTTTTTGAATCCGAGGAAATTTAACCACAACACATGATGGAAGCAATGTTATATATCATTTTCCAAAATGAAAAAAAAAAAAAAAAAATCATTCTGGAGGATTCACTGTGCAAAACCAGCCAGTTTGAAAAGTTCAACTAGAAACCTTAAGGAAGCCAGTGCCATTCATCACATTTATAGAAGCAGTGATAAAACTGGATCATAAAAATAGAAAACGCTGAACTAATTGAACAGGGATTTGGACATTTGTAAAGCATGGTTTTGCACATCATATTCATTTCCTTTTTCTTCATAAGTTTTATCTCTATTGAGTAATTACCATTTAGACCTATTCAACGAGTTAGACCGATCAAACAAGTGATTCCAAAGCTTCGTGGTTCACCGTTCAGTCCAATTTTCAAAATGCTGGTGCCAATGTAAAATTTAAGAACAAAGCCGCCCCCACCACCTCCCTCCCAATCTCACTCGGCGCACAGCCCGCCCTTGACGTATCCGTTGATTTTATGCCGGCCAAATTGGACAGAAGAATGCTTGCATATGGGAAGCAAATGAAGTTTCGAATTTGCATATGAAGTTCCATTTTTGAATGAACTATATTGGACACTTGAGGGGATTATATCCATGTTATTGTTATTCGCTTTTCCCCTGACACCAGATCTCCGCGCACCTCATATCAGATAATATTAACAATTTATGAGGAATGCTTCCAATAAAAAACACCATCCGACACTATCTTCGCTGCAGAAATGCTCAAGAGGTGGGTTAACACGCATTACATAATAGCAAGAGGCCCATTGGTGGGTTAAGGAGCAGAAATCAACCTTGCATTTGTTGTTTGTTTCACCTATTGTTATTTCCATGGTTGCTAGTAGAGTTCTTCCAAGCAAGCCAATGGTTTATGCTGTTCAGCTTTTCAAAGAATGTAAGTGGTCATCGTGAACTACGTTCAAATGGGTTTTGGTGTAGGAATCGGACTAGTGGGAGTTTCAGAGACGACGATTGAAGGTTGAAAGGAGGGGAGGGAGGGAGAATCAATGGTCGGGTGGGGAAGAGGAGACGGGTAGGAAGGAGAAGAAGGGTGTTTTTGGAATAAAAGTTCAGTTTAGCCTGTCGAAATTATTTTCCGGCTAATTAGCAGTGCGTGTTAAACCTGATGTCATTAATTAAGAGTATTAATACTTTTCTATTTTAATCTAAAAATGCATAGTTTCTAAAAGTCGATTTAAGAATCAATATGTGAAAACCAGACCTTAGCCATGGGTTTTGTGATGTTAATGGAAACAACACCAAAAACATTACCCTATTGTCTTAGACGTTTCAGTCAATGGCTGGGTATAAACGGTTGGATATACGTAATCATACTCATGTGTTAGAAACACACAGAGTTTGTTTCTCGATGAATTATAATGAAAATTGTTGTCTTGTCGATCAACTGTTACTTCACAATATAAGAACCGAAACCAATTTAGTGATTCATTTTACGTTGTGAAAACAAGTACAGTACTTTTTCCCTTTTTTCGTGGATAATGCATTGCTACTTGTTTCGGACTTTATTAGACACTTCTACTGTGTAAGAGAATGTTCCCATTGGTTCTATCCGGATGAGATCTGAGGAGGAAGAATATGAGGTAGAATATGAGGTCTCCAATCATGCGACGCCACGTGTACAAAAGGACTTTTTTTTAAAAAAGAAAAAAAAGTAAACAGCGAGCCCTTTTGAACACGTGGCGTCGCGTGATTGGAGGCCTCATATTCTACCTCATATTCTTCCTCTTCAGATCTCATCCGGGTTCTATCAATCTCTCCACCTGCACAACGCACTCCTATTATACTCTAAAAGTCTAGACCTCACCTTAGATCAGTATAATCTAAAGAAAAAATCTTACCATTTCCTTAACTAATCCAAACCAAAGATTAGACAAAATAGTTATTGGCGTATGTTTAATCAATAACCAATAAAATAATGAATAAAAAAATTTCGGAAACTATAAAATTGAAGACAAGATTCACGCATCTGGGATGTTCCTGTCTAGGGAGCAAACGAGCAAAATTCAGTGATAAACATATGAACCAGAACTTTACTAAAGCCCAAAAATAGAATATGAGTCATATTTCAGATGTATCGTATGATTAAATAAATAAAAGAATGGAACCATCAAATCCACGGAAATTATAAAGTGGTCCTTGTTTCAAAGGCAGCTGTTATGGGAAAAAGGGGATTACCAAGAGTCCAAAGTTGAAACCCAAAATGACGGTGTTGGCAATTGAAATAGCGGCCAGCTCAACCTCGCCAAGGTGACCGGCAAAAGCTTGGGTGGCGACGTTCATGGAGTAGGAAATTAAACGGCTGAGCATGGAGGGACCAGCCACGTGCCATAATTTCTTCGTTTCTATCCATATCCTTCTCTTGAGGCTTTCCTTGTGTTCTTGTGTAACTTGGCCGTTGGGTTCTACCCCATGCAACAATGGCTGCTGAAGCTCTTCTTCTCCGGCCGACCGATTTATGCTTCCCATTTCGAGTAAATATATCTCTTTTTAGGAGAAGAATTCTATTCACAGCATAATTAAGAATCGAAGGACATTAGGGGTTTGGTGGTTGGGAAAAAGACTTGCTTGAATTTTCAGATGATGGTAAATATCACCGTTTAGGAAGGAGACGTTTCTAGAGAATCCGACGCGTGGATTCGCATTGGTAATTGGAGACTTAGGTTTGTTAAGCGTTGAAGGGAAATTCGTATTGATTACTCGTTCCCTCAGTTTTTCTAATGAGCGATCTTCTTCTAGGTTTCCGTATTTGTATGAATTTTGAAAATAAACCGAATCTTTTACGATATGAATAAGTCTCAGTATAAAAACTAACATTTTCAAACATCAAAAGAAATACTATATTGCAAGAACTAGGACGGTTAAGCTATTAAATTAGTTGGCGTTCATAGAACCTGATAGATTCAGACAAAAGGAATGCTATATTTACGATACAGTATTATGAAACTCAAGCAATGGAGTTTCCTACATATGCCTTCGGATGAATTCGAACTCCCAATATCCCTTTTAAAATCATATACACGTACATCATTATGGAACCCAAGCAATAGAATTCCGCACAAATACTCCCGGATCCTTCTTTTTAAGTTGATTACCCTGGATCGTTTCGACGTTTCAATGGCGTTCATCAAATACCAAGTTGACCTCGAGGTACTTTAGATGACGTTTTAATTATATCTGCTGCAATATCTCATGGTAACATTTATGGATTTTGATTTTTTTTTTCAGTACTGCTTGATATGTTAACAATTTAGTATTGTGATAATGTATTGTATAGTTGATGAGAAGAAGACTATTTTTGAGTCACCTTTTTAATCATATGGTTTCAGTGATATCACAAATGTTCTTTAATGTCCCTTTTGAATGAGTTGACTAAAGTAATATTTAATTGGTGCTGAGTGATTATTACAAAGTTAAATTTAAAAAAAAAGTGACATATTGCTTCTACTCATCTTAAATTTATCTTTGACTCACATTTTTAATCTTCTATTCAGTGTAAGACAAAAAATGTTAAGACATATCTGTTTGGATGGCCAGTGTCTTTGAAGGGCTTACTAGGATCCGTCTATCAAACCTTTAAGTATCATGTAATGTTGTAGAATTTGCACACTAGTGCTGTCACATTCATAGTACTATCGTCAAACTTAAGTTTTGGATGTTACAATAATCAATTCAACCATTTAGATAATTTTATTTTATAGGCTACAATACAGATTAGAAGGCTAGCTGTTACATATTTCAGCAAGTATGTATTTATTTATCATAGTTATAATAGTATATTCATTAGGTAACAAAACGAAGGAGTTTACCGAGTGACGAAAACAAAACCAACACGCTCTTAAAGCTATAAGTACAGACAATTCGACATATCTTAGTCAATACCAACTAATCATACATGGACGCAGGTCGCCTATACATCAGTCGCTCATGTCAAATACACAATGAAATAGCCGCGACTCAAGAGACGCAAGACGCTCCCTCGACGTCGGCTCGACCCTCAGGTTGCCACTAACTATCAGGTCGACCTCAACTAGACATCTTCAAAGACTTTCATCAAGATTAACTACCTTAACCACAACCTTCATCTCTGTCACGAGGGTCAAGTCAGTCAAAACCACCAGACCGACCCTCTGTTCTGGGAATCCATGGCGTTTAACATTGCTTATTTGTCCAAGATAAAGCTACTAAGTTTCTTGTTTTACTACCAAGATCAAACGTATAATCTAGAGGGTGAGTCCAACCTCATCATTTTGGTGCTAGAAGGAGGATCGGTCGTGCCTTATTCTTACCTCATTTTTTCCAAATCTCACATAAAACCACTTTAAATGGGTAAAACCAACCAATATAATGATGAAGAATCTTTCCGTTATGGAAGAAATAGGGGGTCTAAATGTCTGGTGGATCAGGAGTTCAATAAACGGGTTGAGCGCCATGATGAACACCTGGGAGTCACCTATGACGAATATATAAAAGCTATATATAAAATATGTTGCACAACACACATGTGTTTTTTAGGTCTACGATTTCCTTCTTTTTCTTCTTTCTCTTCTCTTATAACTGAGATTCTACTCATGGTCAATGATAAATACATATTTTTTTTAAAATAAATATCTTTGTTATTTTTATACCGTTGATTTATTTTATCAGTTACTATTGATCTTTGATCAAACAAGAATGTTTGTATTTATCGAATACGGACGTGCATTTATGGTTGCCATTATTGAAATTAAGATAAACAGTGATGTGAACTGTAAAATTTCAATTCCTCCATGTAACTGTGAAAGTCCCTTGCCTTTTTTTTTCTTTTTTTTGGGGGAAGAAAGCGTTCAGTGTACATAAATTTGTATTTACTGATGGGAGACTTAAATTATTGTTAAGCAAATGATTCAATCAATCATTTCCATAAAATAATTGACTTAAAAAGAAGTACATATGAAACTTGCTTATGACTTGATCTTCGGTATCGTCTTTGTTGAAAAGAGAATCAGAAGGATTCCTAAGTCAAAGATACAGAGAATCAAAAGGATAAGAATATCAAAGATATGGAAGAAAAATTAGGGATAGAAAGTCAAAACAAATCTTTGTTGTATCTTGCAGATATGATAGTTGTACAAGTAATCAGGCTATAAATAGGGATTGATATAATACAAAGAAAATCAATGAAAAATAAGTTTTCATTCATATCTCCCAAATATTATATCCAACATGGTATCAGAGAAGGAACTCTGAAATCGTGGACTCAGAACGGAGCAACTCTGCTCTTCATCACTGTCCAATACAAACCTTCTCAGCCAACTGACTTGAACTCAGATTGGAGCGAATCCGCTCTTCATCATTGTCCAAACGAACCTCTCTCAGCCAACTGACTGTTTTTCGGATCTAAGCCACTAATTTGTACAGAAACTCAAACCCAAATCATTGTTTCTGTAAAACGAATCATGACAGAACCAGAATCGTCAGAACCCAAAAATAATGAACTGGCTCTCCAGCTGGTCAATCTGCTCAAAACCAGTCTGGGTGTCCATCCACCCGTGACCAAGTCTGAGGATCTGACCCTTGGATTCAAATTCAACGGGTCTAACTACTCTTTGTGGGAAACGTTAATCAAAAAGGCAATCGGAGGGCGTGGGCAGTCGTCACACATCACAAGCATCCCACCACCACCTGCTGCATCCGACCCATCCTATTCACAGTGGGAACAATTAGACCAATTGGTATTTACTTGGCTCATTCAAAATTTAGAGCCAAGTATTGTGCCCAATGTCTCTCAATATCCCACTGCTCAAGCATTATGGGATGGATTGGCAACAACTTATGGATCTGGAAGTGATACATTCCAGATATTCGATTTACACCGGAAGGCTAACTCCATCCGGCAAGGAGATAGAGGATTAGAAGACTGTTGGAATCGATTACAGTCAGTGTGGATGGCTATCGACGGAAGAGACCCTAATCCCATGAAAGATTCAGGGGATATAGCCATTTATAACAAAAAAATACAAGAGCAACGATTATTCCAACTTCTGACTGCGGTGGATGAAAGGTACGAGGCTCTGAAGATGGATCTCCTCAAAAGGGATCCACTTCCCACAGTGGAGGCCGCGTATAGAGCAATCCGAAGGGAAGAGGCACGATTAGGAATACTCAGAGGAATCCCTTCAGAACCTTCGTCATCATTAGGGATTGAAGCTGGCCTTGGACTAAAAACCCAAGGCAGGACCAATGGACGAGGGACAACTCCACATGCACGCTCATTCGGTCAACAATCATCGCGTGACAAGGAAGATCGATCCAAACTGGTATGCACCCACTGTGGAATGAGGAAACACACTAAAGAAATGTGTTTTCAAATCGTGGGTTATCCAGATTGGTGGGAAGCACAAGGCCGCAAGAAACCACACAAGAAAATAGCATATTCTGGAAAGGGAGCAATGGCCAGCAGCTCAGACGGTATCACCGGAGCCACCACAGACAGCCATCGCTGTCACCTTGCAGAAGGTAAAAGAGGGAGACACAAAAATGATAACGAAGGAGGCGGCCAAATGCTGAGGAAAATGGCTGCCCAAATTAGGGTTGGGTATTTAAAGCCCAACCCTACCTGCGAAAGCTACCAAAATACCCCTCCTTTCATTAAACCAGATAACCCTACCTGCGAAATTGACCAGAATGACCCTCCTTTTATTAAAAAAGGCTGTTTTTCCCGTTCTACCCTCCAGCCAACAACTTCTTCCCCTATTTCCCGAATTGCCCCTCTAGCCACCAGTTTTTCCTTCTTTACCCCTCAACCGATCCAAACGACAGATATTTCCTCAAAATGTACCACTGTCCATCCTGGTTGGATTCTGGATAGTGGCGCAACTGATACTATGACCCCTGATCCCAGTGATTTTTCCGTTCTTAATTCACCACATAAAACTCATATTGAAACCGCTAGCGGTGATCTGATTCCGGTTCAGGGTGCTGGCCCGGTTAAATGCACTTCGTCTCTTAATCTTCAGTATTGTCTATATGTTCCACATTTATCCTCTAAATTATTGTCTCTCAGTCAAGTTACCAGAGAATTGGATTGTGTGGTACTCATATATCCTCACTTTTGCCTTTTGCAGAGCATTCATTCGAAGGAGATAATTGGGCGTGGCACTGGACACAACGAGCTGTACTACTTGGATGAGGTGGCTCAACCGGGTCAGTCTATGCTGGCCACTGGTACGGCCCAACGACAGCTGTGGTTATGGCACCGCCGCCTTGGACACCCCTCCTTCGGTTATCTTAAAATTCTCTTTCCAAGTTTGTTTTCTACTTCAGACCGTTCTTTTTCTTGTGAAACGTGTATCCAGGCAAAACATCATAAGGCTACTTTTAAGCATACTAATACCCGAGTTGATTCATGTTTTTTACTTGTTCATTCTGATGTTTGGGGGCCATCTCCAGTCACGTCTCCACAAGGGTATAAATATTTTGTCATATTTGTTGATGATTTTTCCAGAATGACTTGGATATACTTTCTTAAAAATAAGTCAGAAGTCCACGATCGTTTCAGAGATTACTTCAACATGATCCGTACACAATACAATTTTTCGCTCCGTATCCTTCGTTCTGATAATGGCGGAGAATACGTCTCTCATTCATTTCAGCAGTTTCTTCAATCTTAAGGAATTATTCATCAAACTACTTGCCCTAATACCCCTCATCAGAACGGGGTTGCCGAACGCAAAAACAGAATTTTACTCGAAATGACACGGGCTATGCTCATTGAGTCATGCGTCCCAAGTTCTTTCTGGCCTGAGGCTGTTGCTACCTCTGCCTATCTCCTAAATCGCCTTCCTACAAAAATCCTGGCTCAACAAACACCCTTACATGCTCTCGCTTCCCAAGTGAGTGTTCCATCCATCCTCACATTACCTCCTCGCGTTTTTGGTTGTTCTGTCTATGTATACATCCCTAAAACTGACAGGACCAAATTCGACCCATGCGCTCGCAAATGCGTCTTTCTTGGCTACGCCACTCACCAAAAAGGATATCGATGTTACCATCCCCCCACACGCCGCGTCTATATCACCATGGATTGCACATTCTTAGAAACTGAATATTTTTACTGTTCCCAGTCTTTGACTCATGGGGAGAATTCCAAGGATGGGTCATTCGACTGGTTACATAACCACATGTTGCCAGAAGCTGTCCAACAAAGTCAAATAGATGAAGCCAACAACCAACCTTCATCCAATGTAGAAAGCACTGTTGTGACAGTTCCACCTCAGGAGTCTTCTTTGGTGAATGAGCTGCCAGAGGTAAGTAACGCTGGTAATAGACTTGATATTGTTGAAGCTGATAATGCTGGTGAAGGTGTTGTTTCTAGTGACCAGGTACCGAGACTTCCTTTCAGGGAAAACCGGGGAAGACCGCCACGACGGTATTCATCTGAGCATACTCCGAGAGTCTCAAGATATCCTATAAGTCCCACACAGGGGAGGGATTCCTTTCAACTTTATGTCAGGAGATTATACCTAAAACAGCCGAAGAAGCTAGAAAAATATCGCACTGGCGTGACGCTATGAATGTAGAGATGAAAGCATTAAAAAAGAACGAGACATGGGACAAGTGTGATCTTCCGCCGGACAAGAAACCGGTAGGGTGTCGGTGGGTTTTTACTATCAAGCGACGGGCAGACGGGACAGTGGAGAGATACAAAGCCCGATTGGTTGCAAAAGGATATACGCAGACATATGGAATTGACTATTCAGAAACTTTTTCACCAGTGGCTAAAATAAATACTATCAGGGTCTTGTTCTCTATAGCAGCGAATCAAGGTTGGCCACTAAATCAGTTCGATGTAAAAAATGCGTTCTTACATGGAGAATTAAAAGAAGAGGTCTACATGGAAGCGCCTCCAGGTTTCACGGATGAGTTTCAAGGAAATGAAGTTTGCCGTCTAAAAAGGGCTCTTTATGGATTAAAACAGTCTCCTCGTGCGTGGTTCGGGAGATTCACTTCAGCAATGAAAGCCAGTGGGTACAAGCAGAGTAACTCAGACCATACATTATTTTTCAAAAGAAAAGGAGAGTTAGTCACATGTCTCATCATCTATGTAGACGCCATGATTATCACTGGGAGTGACCCAGCTGAAATATCAGAATTACGGATGAGGTTGTTTTCTGAGTTCGAAATGAAAGATTTAGGAGACCTAAAGTATTTTCTCGGAATTGAGGTACTCCGTTCAGAAAGAGGCATCTTCATATCGCAACAAAAGTATGTGTTGGACCTATTAGCAGAAGTGGGATGCTTGATTGCAAACCTAGCAGTACTCCAATGATGATGAATCTCAAGTTAGAGATTGATAATGAATTGCCTATCATGAATAAGGAGCAATACCAGAGACTGGTAGGAAGGTTGATTTATCTTGCTCATACTCGTCCAGATATTGCCTATGCAGTTGGAGTAGTAAGTCAGTTTATGCATAAACCACAAGAGGAGCACTGGAAGGCTGTCTGGAGGATCATCAGGTATCTAAAAGGGACACCAGGACGAGGGATATTGTTTGAGAAACACGGTCATCTGGATATAGAAGTCTACACCGATGCAGATTGGGCAGGTAGTGTGACAGATAGAAGGTCTACCTCCGGATACTTTGCATTGGTAGGAGGCAGCTTGGTCACATGGAGAAGTAAGAAACAGAAAGTAGTCTCCTTGTCAAGTGCTGAAGCTGAGTTCAGAGGAATTGCAAAAGGGATTATGGAAGTTTTGTGGCTAAAAAAACTATTACAAGAAATTGGATTCCCTCACAAGTATCCAGCAAAGTTAAGGTGTGATAACAAGGCTGCAATAAGCATATCCGAAAATCCAGTACAGCATGATCGTACAAAACATGTTGAAATTGATCGACACTTTATAAAAGAGAATCTAGAGAGTGGAGTGGTAGAAGTTCCATTTGTTTCAACAAAAGATCAGCTAGCGGATATTCTTACTAAAGCCACGACTGCAAATGTGTTTGAAGAAGTTCTCAGCAAGTTGAACATTCGAGATCCCGATGATCAACTTGAGGGGGAGTGTTGAAAAGAGAATCAGAAGGATTCCTAAGTCAAAGATACATAGAATCAAAAGGATAAGAATATCAAAGATACGGAAGAAAAATTAGGGATAGAAAGTCAAAACAAATCTTTGTTGTATCTTGCAGATATGATAGTTGTACAAGTAATCAGGCTATAAATAGGGATTGATGTAATACAAAGAAAATCAATAAAAAATAAGTTTTCATTCATATCTCCCTAATATTATATCCAACAGTCTTTGCTGTATCCAGAACCTTTGCTATCATGAAAGATCCGACCCAGTAAACATCATATCTTTTTGTTTCATTTTCGTTGTCAGATTTCCATTTGTCTCCTTATAGCTTTGCCGAATTGTTTTAATTTATGTTTTGGACATGGATATGCAAGTAACATCCTAAAAAATAAATTATAGAAGTATGCAAATAGTGTTTTGTTATACCATTATGATGCCAACTTATGGAAAACGAGAAAAGTACAGTTATTCCAATTTGGTTCTAATTGTATATGTACTCTTTGTTATACCATTATGATGGCAACTTATAGAAAACGAGAAAAGTACAATTGTTTCGCTTTACAATTTTTTGCTTTTTTTTCTTTGCATTATTTGTGCATATATATATTTATGATTATTTTAATATCAGAAGCTTTCTATTTGTATTTATTTAATTTTCTCACTAACACAACATCACACCATAATCCTATTATTGTGTCATTTATGCAGGTACATATAGAGCCGCGTGTCTCATTGAAATTGAACTATCTATTTATTGGGATAGATCTATTGTTTGTCTGTCTCTCACCCTTCACAAATCCTAGCTTTTGCTTCTGTTAGAATATACTAGATATGATTGATTGAGCGATTCCATTAGGAGAAGTACTGTTCAAATTTCCAATTCAGAGTGACTATATAATTTGACTATGTAATGTAAAGCAACGTCGTATTATCTTTACAAATAATGGTAGGTGACACATCATCGTCAAGGGCAGACGTGATAAAACAAGCGAGACCAACCCCATTTAAAGTTTGCCTACTTTTATGTATTATCTTTATTTAATTAAAAAAATTAAGTTGAATAAGTAAATTGGACAGGACAAAAGATATAATTAGTACTTGATGATGAGGAAATTAAGATAGTAAGTTATGTTTGTCATTGTATCATGACATAGTTACTTGTGTTGGATTTGCTCCAAGAGGTCAAGATTTCGATTTCAGGTACGCGCACAGTATGGGTATTCTACTGCTATGGTTTACGGGGCACCTTGTGTGGGTCACTGCATAAGTCATCATCAAACCTAATAGGCCGTTAGGTTTCTGATTTATATCCTCCATAATGTTACTTTTAGACGTTAAAACTTTGATGGCCAGGATTGTCCTTTGTGCCTTAACATCCAGCTTATGTGGACTCATGTTCAAACTCTCACACTTGTCGTATCGTGTGGATAGTTTCTTCTGAAAATCATTGAAGTTTCCACCTACTTAACTATTACTCGTTCCAAAAATCATGGTATCATTAGAACAAGCAAATCAACAAGATATGGAAACCCAAGTTAGCAAGAAATGGAAAAAATTTCTCCTTATACTAAATTGTCTGCTTCTAGCCATAGGCCAATGTGGTGGTCCTATGGTCATGCGACTCTATTTCATCCGAGGAGGCAAAAGAATATGGTTCTCAAGCTTCCTACAAACCGTTGGATTTCCACTTATTCTCATCCCATTAACCATAGCCTATTTCTCTCGCCGGAAAAAAAGCTCATTTACTCCGCTAGTCTTCATGAAGTTTCCGATATTCGCCGCGACAGCTGGTGTCGGAATCCTCATCGGATTAGGCAATTATTTGTATTCATACGGCATCGGAAAGCTACCGGTTTCAACATCTTCTCTTATTACCGCCGCCCAGCTTGGTTTCACCGCGGTTTTCGCATTTCTTCTTGTTAAGCAAAAGTTTACGGCGTATTCGATAAATGGGATTGCTTTGCTGACGGTTGGAGCTGGGATTTTGGGGTTGAATGGGAGTAAAGATAGACCGGAAAAGGAGACGAATAAGGAATATGTTTTAGGGTTTGTGTTGATGGTTTTATCTGCTGTTTTGGGTGGACTTATTTTTCCATTGGTGGAGTTGATGTATCTTAAGGGAAAACAGGTTGTTACGTCTACGTTGGTGTTGGAAATTCAGGTGGTTTTGTGCTTGTTCGCCACTGCTGTCGACACGGTTGGCATGCTCGTTAACCATGACTTCCAGGTTTGCATCCCTTGTTCATGTTATTGTCGTCGTCATCATCATCATACTCACCAAGTATATTCCAACGACAGCAAAAGCTATCGTTAGGGTCTGGGGAGGATGAGCGGCAGGCAAACAATACCTGTATCCCTAGGGATAGAGAGTTTGATTCAAGTGAAACCCTCGGCTCTGACTGTACTGCATAAATAACACAATGATAGAAATATGACGTGCTAGTGTGTTAGTGAGAAAATTCAGTAAATACAAATACAGAACTCCCGGTATAAAAATGGTCATGTATTATCATCGTAATATCCGATCACTAATAATGAGCAAAACATACAAAATAACAACCATTATTTTCATTCACTTGGTTTTTATTTCCAATAGAGTCAAAGACACCTTCTTCCTTAACTTTGGAATAGAATGGAATAAAGCAAAATGACTCACTAAATTAGTTACGCTTCTTATATTGTGAAGTAGCAGTTGATCGACACTGCAATTTTTATTATGGGTCATCAGAAAACAAAGAGGGTGTCAACATACCATACCCCGACATACCCCAACATAGGCGGAAGTCTCTAAGGCAATGTGGTGATGTTGTTGTATTTTCATCACTTAACTTCTGATTTATATGTTAGGCTATTTTTCTATATGTTTTGGTTTCATTTTGTAAGTTTCGTTGCGTAATAGTTTTGTCTGTTTGAAACATGTTGCCACTTAGAACGATCGATTGGTCCAAATACAATGGATCACCTTATTTGTATAGCATTATAATTTACTGGCCTGCCACATGGCAACCGGCGATAGAATCAAAGAAAAACTCCATTTAACTCTTCATTGAATGGGTAGGTCCTCTTCTCAAAAAAAATAAAAATAAATAAATGGATAGGTCCACAGGTACTTAACTGTAGTCAACCGAATTATGGTTAGAGATAGAAGTGTTCAGCGAACAAACTGTTTACAAACAGTTCGAGTTTGAGTCGTATTTGATTCGAGTTCGTTCGTTAATTTTAATTAACGAGCCGAGTTTGAACATCTGATTTAATTCGTTTACTAAAACGAACTAAACTATTCACGAACTGTTCTGCTCGTTTAAAGAGTTATAGCTTTTTTGATCTGAATTTGAACAGATTTTGAAGCTCGTTATATCAAACCAGCCGAGCCAAACAGTTCGTTAAGCTAAACAAATATGAATTCAAAAACATAATATCCGGCTCGATTTGGCTTGTTAATACCCTAGTTAGAGATATTTGAGGTTATCACCATTTGATTATATTAAGTTTAGGGATAATGAGCATTTTATATAATTTGTTTTTCCACACAACAAGAAGAATGGAAAATAAAACCTTTTTCATATTCTTGAATTTTCCCCATAAGAAGAAAATTTAAGAAAGACTGATAATTACGTACTTTTATTCTTTCTAAATATAAGAAATGGCATGAAATGAGTATTAAAAAAACACAAAAAATAAAGTTAATAACAGCATATTTAACTTACCACTTGAGATAGAGATGTAACTAAATTCATCAAGGCAAAGAAGTGGAAGAACTAAATTCATCAAGACAACTTTTGCGTCTACCATTTATTCCCTATGGAATGTCAGAAACACAAGAATTTTTTAGGGTCACATATCCGATACTCGGGATGTAGTACATAGAATTGCTACTCATGTGTATAGGGCAATGTATGCTTTTACCTAGACTAGGTTTGGTGATTGTATGCCCTACATGGTATGTCCAGTGATTATGTAAATGACTTGATCCTATTTTGATCATTGGTCAAATGAAAATTTTTACATTTTAACCCAAAAAAAAAACAACCATCATCGTAGATAGAAAACCGATATGAACGATCTCAACTTTAACCATTATTATATATTTTCTTTAATAAAACGCGTTGAGCATAATGCATGAAAAACGTCGGTTTTAATAACATTACGTTTGTAGGCGATACCACGAGAAGCAAGAGAATTCGAGCTGGGAAAATCTAAGTACTATATGGTGGTGATATGGAGCGCAATCATAAGCGATTGCTTCTTCTTAGGGTTCATAGGAGTCATTTTCTGTTCTTCCTCATTGTTCTCCGGGATCGTGCTAGCCGTTTGCCTTCCAATCACCGAAGTTTTAGCTGTTATATTCTACAATGAAAAATTCCAAGCAACAAAGGGGGTTTCTCTTGCCCTTTCTATTTGGGGATTTATTTCATACTTTTATGGTGAGATTAGACAAAGCAGAAAAGAGAAAATTAATGCTCTTGAGCAGCAGAATGGGGATGAAGAATCTGAAATGAGTATTCATATGGTCCCGTGATTATCTTGTGCAAAAAAAGACTCAACCTCTGGATCTTGTTTCTGGTTAATGGCTCAAAGAAGTTAGCTTCTTTGATACCTGTTTGTTGACACATTTTAAACTGGTGGCATATGCCTTGGAATATGATAATTGAATACAGTTTGGACAACACAACAACAACATTACCCCATTGTCATAGAGGTTCCAGTCCATGGCAGGGTATGGGAGGTCGGATGTACGCAACTACACCCGTGTGTTAGAAACACGCAGAGATTATTTTTCGATGACCCATAATAATGCGTCAAGCTATATCGACCAACTGCTACATCACAATATAAGAAGCGTAACCAATTTAGTGGGAAAAAAGGAGGTTTTTGACATCCATGCTAGTAAAAAAAGACATGCATAAGCACCTAATCTTCAAGGCAATAAAAATCAATATGGAAAAACAAAGACTAAAATTGTGAAAAGAAGCTATCACCTGGCCATAATCAAATAATTTTAGAGATTTCTCACTAGCTTCATTGCAATCATCCTCAGTCATCAGACCACATTGAATTATCTGCAATGCAGATTTTGCAGCACACGTATCAAATAAAAATGTAGGATATAAGATTTGCAGGATCCTTCAAACCATGGTCAACATCACAAGAAAGCTTGTGATTTTCAATCTGTATTACCAGAAACTAATGATGTGTTCAATATTTGTCTTGCCTAAATATGGTAAAGAGGACAAATGAGTGTTATACACGACTAAAACTTGGGAAGGGGGGGAGGGGGGGGGGGGGGTTGATAACTGATTGCTTCATTTTCCGACAGATGGAATTGTTTTTCTTTTTTTCTTTTCTGTTCTTGTTCCTTTTGAAGAAGAAGAGATACCCTTCGCTGCTGGTACCAAAAATTGATGTGCCCGGGCACAGCATAAGGAAGAGTAGGAGAGATCTAAAGATATTTTTGCCTTCCAAACACATCCAAGGATAGACTACCTTGAAAAAGATAGATCCCATTTCACATTTCAAGATCAAGGTATTCTTTGTCGAAGGTCTTACTGAAAAGTAAACTGTCTATCATTTGGAATTGATGTATTGTTTGCCTGCCTCTCACCCTTTCCGTACCCTAACGATAGCTTTTGTTGTCGTTTAGATAATGGATATGATTGTTGTTGTTGTAAGATCAAGGTATTCTCTTAGACTACTTCCCTCTCTCCTTTATGTTTGTAGGAGAGTACTAAACTAAGCAACCTGCAATAAAATGGTAGGGAACCAACTAGTGAAACCAAAATAGTCATAGGTTTTAAAGAGAACATAAGTAGGAAGTACAAAAACGTGAAAGTTCAAAGCTCAGTCCTTGTCTAGTTAGTGTTTACATTTTCCATAGTCATTACACAAACGAGTAAAGGAGGTTGACCACTGCTTAGTCCAAGTACCAAGGAAAGAGTCCAGCTTTGATAATGATTTTAATACAACCTGGAAGATCCATCACAGAGACATTCATAAAATTGCACAACAGGGACCAAGGAGGAGGAGTGGTCTTTCCAAAATCAATAGACTATTATTCAATGGTCAAGAATCAAGATGGTGAAAATCAATGGAAGAAGTAAAAAAACAACAAAAATGAAGCTAAGTAACATGAGCAACCGCATGAATGAGAAACCTGTCTTAGAATTATGCACCCTTGTCATAGCAATACAACTGGCCTGCAATCTTATAAAGTCCACTGGGTACATCATTCTTCCAAATTCAAGCGCAAGTTTCACATTTTAACTTCATCCTTCTTTTCCGGCTAAAAATTGCTCAGGGTAAAAACAATGTAGAAGATAGTGTTGATGATTTAACACAAAGTAGCTAAAAACTAAAGAAGACAAAATAATGAAGAATAGTGTCGTTGGATGTCTGAACAAGGTCAGACGTCCGGACCATAGTGGAGGACGGTTTCATAAACAGGGGAATACCTTGATGAACATGGACGGATGTCCTACCCTAGGTAGGACGTTTTCACATAAGCTACTGACCATAGGACAGAAGGACCTAATAAAAATGTTGTTTGCATCACACAGCACACAAAATGTTTGTTCCGACAATTTGGTCATTTCAGCCGTACCCGCCCTCCATGTAATTTCCTCTTTCTTTCTTATGATTCTATTTTCAATAGAGTCAAAGAGACACTCTTCTTTGACTTTGGAATATGATGAAATAAAGCAAAATGACTCACTAAATTAGATACGCTTCTTATATTGTGAAGTAGCTGTTGATCGATACAGCTTGATGCAATTTTTATTATGGGTCATCGGAAAACAACCTCTGCGTATTTCTAAAACATGGGTATGGTTGCGTACATCCGACCCCTTCATACCTCGTCATAGGCGGAAGCCTCTAAAGCAATGGGGTAATGTTGTTGTTGTGTTTCTTACCCCAAATAGATATAGAGATCTCTCCAAACGGTTCTTTTCTCCATCTTTATATTCAACTTGCTCCAAACAAATCCGAACATAGATTCACTACCTACTGGCATTGTAAAGCCTGGAAAAGGACTCCATGTATCAGAATAAGATGGGGCCAACAGGGACTACCACCTGTATCCTATCATATGGATCAAGTAAATTAGGCAAATTTAACTAATTGAAGAGACCTCCAAAAATAAACGATACACTCATGAGGACCTATTTCTGCAATACACCTCCAGTCTTCAAAAAACAAAGACTACCAATGTATTATATCAAAATTCGTCATAAAGAGACCTGGACATATTACAAACCTCATCTGGGGAAACAGGAACATCATGGTCGACCGCTTTTGTTGTTGGTGTCAATATATTTGCTGGTAGTTTTTGGTTTTTTACCATGACTGACATGTTCAATCATTTATTTAATGACTATTGCTTACTCTAAGAAAACTCTTGGGTTCCATACACTACACACGTAATGTGTGTTTTTCTTCACAAATTAAGAGAAGAGGTCGAGGAGGATCCCACACATGTGCGTGGTTGCTCTTATCTCTACGTTTTTCTTTAATCCAGGGACCGAATGAGAATTTCGTTTGATCAACCTGAAATTTGTTTATTTTGAAAAAAGAAATTTGAAGGTTTCGTTTAATATTTTGCACCATAGTTTTTACATAAAAAATTGATAAGAAAACTTCAGCAACCAAAATATCAAAATAATCATTATATACAGAAAAAAAAACATACAAATCTCAACTTAATTTAATGGAATCAAAATGAAAGTTTCCTGCCATTAGCTGATAGAAGATAAACCACACCTTAGACTTCCAACTTAATAAAAGGCAGAATGAGCTGAATAAAAGCGGTTCTATAACACGAGGTCTTTTTTCTTTTTTCTTTTTTCTTTTTACGAAAACCAGTCACTCCTTTCAATCTCAATATTTGGATGCAAAAGGTCATATTCTCACACTGAAGACTTACACCGCCCCCATTTTTTTTAAAAAAAAAAATCGTAAATGATCTAAATTAGGTCGTTCACCACTTCCTAAACGAGCTCATTCCCATATCCTTGCTTGTATCTTCAAATCAACCCTTAGTTTATGTTGACCAATTGAAGACAACACACCAATCATATTAGAAGACAATCACGAACACCTCTTTGCCTTGCATTTGTTTCCATACGTTTTAGAGTTCCTATATCTTGTAGTATGTTCGTATGCACGATATTTTGTACTTTTTTCTTCATATAAATTTGATGAATATCCGTGTGTAGGTATCGCAAACTAAAAATGTGTGGGGGAAATAGCCAGACCAATATAAAATTACATGCTAACATGATTATTGAAGTTTTTCTTGCATTATGAAACCAATATGAAATTACTTTATGTAAGTTCTACTGTATTTCATATCAATGATTAATATTCACCTATCCTTATAAAAAAGACATTACTTTGCATTAGTTCCTTTCATCGTGTCATTCCACTAAAGGACCAAAATGAATACTTTATTAAGAACATCAGAAAATGCAAGCAATCAGCCCCGAACACAAACAATGAAACTTTTTTTTTTTTTTTTTTTTGGTGTCAACCAGTCCTTTAGGGAGAAATTGCTTGGGTTGACTTATAGGACACGTATACAAATAAAATTTTATATCACGGCTACCGAAGTTGGATCTGAGGAAGTAAAGATGCTAACACTTTAAACAACACTCGACATTATTCGTACATAATCTGACAAGAATCTAAAGTTTGGTCAACTTATTACTTTATAAAATATTACCTGTGCCCACTAAACATAATAGTCAATGCATAGAGCAGTTAATGCAATGCAAGGTCGCTTCACTTTGAAATACCAAGTCGTATTTTTGTAGTCCCAATCTCGAGAATGAATTTGACATGGGCTGTAGTTTAAAAATGTCTAGAAGCACTAATGGAATCCTACACTTGTATACCATTCTGGTAGGAGAAAATGGAGAAAATTCTCAAACTGGAATGCCAGAAGATGAAGAGATGTCAATTGATCAATTTGATAATATGCCTTTTCTTTGTGTCTTTCATATTAATCTTCTTCTGTGTCCAGTCCTCCCTTTTCCACCATTACTTCGCCCAGACCCCCTCATCTTTAATTAATCTATGGGAAAGAGGAGATTCAACCTCCAATCAGAAGGTTGATACCATGATTGCCAGGCTAAAGGATCTGGTCACCTTCTTGCCATTGAAGGACATTAGATTTGAAGAAAGTACTGCCATGGGGGGCCAAACATGGTTTATGAGTTCGTTGAACGACACTCGCGAAGAAAATGAAGCGGAGCACTTGTATTTTCCATCAGAAGCATCAAAGGAAAGGCTGCTCTGCTTCAAGGGGAACAACACTAGGGATGGCACCAAAAACTTTTACGCGTTAGCATGGCGGGAGAGCCTCCCAGACTCGGCGATTTTCTTGGATGGCCTAACATTTGTGTCATACACCTACTACAATTTCCAGAACTTGTGGCATGGAATTGGGGCTATTGCCCCATTTGTTAGATGGTCAATGAAGAATGGTTGCTTGAAGCCTACAAGATGGGTACTGTCACATTGGGGAGAAGTCAAGTTGAAGATGGGGTCGTGGCTTGAACAAGTCGCGAAAGCCAGCTTTGGAGATGTCAAAGTTGAAGGATTCGCACAAGGAGAAGGACCATACTGTTTCGAAAAGGCTGTTGTCATGAGGAAGGATTATGGATCAATGAGTTTGGAGAACAAGCATAAGACTTTTGACTTGTTAAGGTGTAAGGGTAGAGAGTACTGTGGCATAAAGACAGCAAAACGAGGAATAGAGGTTAATCAACGAGGGGTCCCTACTGTAAGGTTAACTCTACTCTTGAGAAACGGGGGAAGATCTTTCAAGAATGAAACCGCGGTGATTGAGATATTCACAGCAATGTGTATGAGAGTGGAAGGATGCATCCTGAAGGTGGTCAAGTTTGAAGGTGTAAGCTTCTGTGGGCAGGTATATGCTAAAAAATCAAAATCATGATCGATTTTCTCATATCCTTCATGTAAAAGAAGAAAATGCCATTCTAAATATAAGTGTATATCATCATTGCCATAATCAGACTTCATCTTAGGCTTGTTCATCATTCGGCTAAATGTTTTAAACTTTAAGCTTTAACAACTCAATGATCTACTTTAGGTGCAAGTAATGGCCAACACTGACCTGGTCGCATCACCACATGGGGCTCAGCTGACCAACATGTTCTTCATGGATCCTGAGAGTAGTATTATGGAATTCTTTCCAAGAGGTTGGCTGGAACATGCAGGACCAGGCCAATATGCCCATCACTGGCTAGCAAACATGTCAGGAATGAAGCACAGAGGTGCGTGGTGGGAGCCGATTGGTCAAGAAGACTGTCCAAAGCCAACTGATGCATTGCAATGCTTTATGTTCCACAAAGACAGTCAGCTTGGTCACAATGCAACCCATTTCTCCAATTGGGCTAAAGAGGTCCTCGAGCAAGTTCGCCAAGAAAAGTTGCGACAGAAAAAATCTGCAGAAACGCAGCAGCCAAGTCCAAGTGGGTGTGAATGCTAGTCACCTATAAACTTAAGGGTCAGTTTACACAGAATCAGATTACAAAACGTCACTATTTTCTCAGCTGTATGAAATTTGCTTTTAGTACTTTGGCACCACAAGCACAAGGTTGCAGCAAGCCAAATTGAAGTAAAGGCTTTGAGATATATATTTCTTTTTCCAATCTTATATTTCTTCTTCCATCACGTCCAACAACAGAATCGTCACAATTAGAAATCAAATAAATTTACGAGGGAAAAACAGGTACAACAGACAACAAAATTTTGAGTGCAACTGTTTGCATCAAAACCATTCATAAAACTGATAATAATATTCTTCTACACAGGATCGGAGCTCCTTCCTATGGAAGAATCGGCCTATTACATTCATAAAGGAAACTTAAAGACAACCTTTAGCCGAGATTAATATAGATCATTGTTTTGCAGAGCGCATCAGCTGATCTCTATTAGTACCATGTATGCTTTGCAATCAGCATATTTCACATAGAATCTACTGCAACTATCTGTCCTCATCTTCGTGAAAACTTGGCCATCAAATAGACGACAAAGAATACAAGAAGTGCAAAAAGAACAACATGCATGATGTTGTTGGAGCCTTCCTTAACTATACTTCTGTTCAATCTTCTCATGTTGCTTTTTACCCCTGCTTGAGCTTTAATGAGGGTCATTTGCTGCATGGACAAATCGAAAGGAGAAAAGGTAGACATCAAACTTCTGCTTATTCAGCGCCTCTTTGTAAAAGCTCTGCTCACATGTTACTTATGCGTGTCAATTAAGATCTACATAGCAGTTATTCAGATAGCAAGGCATAAATAGCAGCACCATAAAAGGAGAGGAAAAAAGAGGTCAATTCAGGTAGCGCACGAGAACATACCAGTTGATTGATAAAATTATTCTGGAACTTTGCTTCGGTTTGAATCTCTTGAGCTACCTGGAGATCCATACATTATTAAGTGCTTGAAGTGAAACAGCATGAGGACAAGTTTCACTCGCAGAAAGAAAATGAAAGATGATATGTTGAAGAAGCCAGTGACGTACAACTACATCATGAAATAAAAAACTTCAGTGGAATCCAGACCTTCAAAAGAAAAGCTTGGGCATTCCACAGAAGAGATGCCAATGGGTTGAAAAAATAATCTTTATCAAGAAAAAGTTTCAGAGAAAAGTAGTCATATTCTGTTCCATGACAGGTAAAACGCCAAATTATTGCCATAAAATTCCCAAATCCACCCATAACATGCTTCAAAAAAGTGAAGGTACATAGACAGAAAGCGCCGTAATATGAGATTATGACATCTTGCAGAAAACTAGAGACCTTTCTTGATTAAAGAAAAGGAAACGTACGTTTCTAAGCTGTCGAACTTGGTTGCGAAGGCCAGATATTTCGTCATCCAAATCTCCATGGATCGGATCGATCCTTAATTGGATTTCTTCCGATCCACCCACTTGTCTCGTGCTTAAACCCTCTCTGTAATCCAAATTCGTTAACTTTTACTGATTAAAAAACTCAAGAAAAGCTAAATTCATATCCAAATTACTTCAATTACATCAAATATTTGGGGGGGGGGGGGGGGGGGGGGGAAATTACCTCGATCTGTAAGAGACGCCTCCGTTAAAATCACCACCTTTGTGAGAATTCGATGCCATCAAACTGAAAATTTTGTTTTGAGAATATAATTCTTAAGAAACACAAAGGAAAGGCTCCTCAAAATGAAAAATCGAGAGAGAAGAAGAAACTTTATTTGATTTCCCGTTACGCGGTCTTAATTTTGGGGATTGTCTATGACGTTGCTGGCAATCGGTGGGATGAGCACGTGACGTGTTACTTGTCAGATCTGGCCGTTGGTTTTGATGATTGTGTAGCCAATCAACGGTTAATTTCTTCTCACTGTACGCTTCGAAGCTGCTGACATGGCACAGGAAAAATGAATAAAAAAAAAAACTAGATGTTTATCCTCGTCTTTCAAAATAAATGTATATTCATGCTATGGTTATACAAAGATTTTCATTCATAAACTTTTAGGGGTTTACATTTTTCAACTAGTTAGAGGACGTATCTTGAAGCAACTGGTAAGGTTTAAGTTTTGTGATGTTGATGTTACGGTTTGAGCTGTGAAAACAGTCTTTCGCACAAAGTGTAGGATAAAGCAGCGTACATCATATCACGAAGCGGTACGTTCTCTCCTCAGACCATGTACAAATGCAGGTACTGTTTTATTTATTCTTTTTATTTTTTGGTTGAACATTACACTTGCAAATTCATTCTTTTAGAAGACAACAGATGCAGTTAAGTAATTCTTTACTTACAATTAATGAAATTGATACCCATGCATTATTCAGAACTATTGCAAAAATAAGAAAATATTTAACAAGTTAGAATAGAACGACCTCGGTCAAGGTAGTTACATTAAGTTCTTTTTCAGAAATAAACTTTAGAAAGTTGTGTTCAACTACACATTAAAAACGAAATTGCCATGAGTTCAAAGATAAATTAATAATTTGTTCATACTACACTATTCGAAAGATTACTTATTTATAAGTCTTACATTCTTAATGCTCGTCTGTCTCGTGGGAAAAAAAAAGGTGTTTGTGCTTTCCCTTGGAAATACCGGATGAGATCTGAGGAGGAAGAATATGAGGTAGAATATGAGGCCTCCAATCACGCGACGCCACGTGTACAAAAGGGCTCGCTGTTTACTTTTTTTTCTTTTTTAAAAAAAGTCTTTTTGTACACGTGGCGTCGCGTGATTGGAGGCCTCATATTCTACCTCATATTCTTCCTCCTCAGATCTCATCCGTGGAAATACGCCCGGGGGAGTTCTCGCCGTTTCAGGGTGGCTGAAGTAATAGGGTTAGGTCCCCTCACCCAAACCCCTTACCTCACGCGTCACCGCGCGACACGTGACAGCAGGGGATGGATGGTGAGGCTAGATGAGGTTCACCCGCATCTAATCTCACTATCCATCTCTGCTGCCAAGTGTCGCGTGGTAACGCATAGAGTGAGGAGAATGAAGGGCAAGAGATCCCATCCGGAATTAATAAGCCTGAACAGCTCTGGTTTTGGGGTTCATTCACAATAACCCTATTAAAAATCCAACATATCACCGTATTACAAATACAAAATAAATATTAACTGGTTATGTTGTGTACCTTTATAATTGACATGTATATAACAACGACAATACATACCTTGGTTATGTTGTGTACCTTCATAATTGACATGTATATAACAACGACAATACATACCTTGTATATTCTGATGACAGCAAAAATTATCGCTAAAATCTAAGAAGGATGAGAGACAGAAAAATAATACATTCATCTCAAAAGATAAAGAATTTGTTTCTAACGAGACTTCAAACTCTGTATATACTTGTACAAATGATACAATTAAAAAGAATGGTTAAACAAGGAAATCGACGTGCTTGCAATAGGGAATGACATGGGAAAAAAAGGTTGTATACCTGATCAATCCAAATTCTGTCATAGCGGACTTTCGATGCCTGACTTTTATTCCTATCGCATCATAGGACAAGCTAATAGGGTCCGGTTAGAGTTTCCGTCATGAACTTTTGAAGAAAAAGGCTGCAATCGAAAACTACCTTTTCTGTGTTGTCACCCACGTTGCTTCCATTTTCCGGGATAGGATCCCCTCACCGCCCCCCCCTCACCGCGTATGTGACCGCACGACACGTGGCAAAAAGGGGGAGTAGTGAGGCTGGGTGAGGGTAACCCTCATCCAGCCTCACCACCTCCAACTGCTGCCACATGTCGCGTCCTGGGCCGTGCGGTGACTCACCGCGCGGTGAGGAGATCTCATCCCCCATTTTCCCGCATTCCCCTCTCTTTTCTCTATCACTGCTGTGCAGGAGTCCGCAATCAGCTGTCAGCTCACATATTAATGTTCACATACCATTACTCCAGGAAGACTTCAGAACACTTCAAACGCCTACATAAGGCGTCTAAAGTGTTGCGTCAGTTCATAAAAGATACAACTTCTACACCAAATGATATCTCTTTTCAAATTAAACGTCCATGTCTGATCATAGGGGGAAAAGGCTGCAGAAAAGGGTGTTCTGAAATTATTTATGAACTTAAAGCCTATAAATAGTAGACTTTGCTATATTTAACATAGACTTGAAAAATTCTTCAAAAACTTGTGAAAATTTTTGCAGCACTTCACCTTATTCTTCATCCACTATCATTCACTTCTATAGACAAGTTCAATCTCTCTCTTAAAACAAAAGAAAGGGAAAAAACCGTTATATCCTGAGAAACATTTGTCTGAAGACTACCTTGTTCACCGGTAAAGACAAAATTGTTTTAAAGACAGTGACAATCTAGTCACGTCTCGGCTTTTGATTTTCTCATTTGATTCATTTGTTATCCATATTCCTACATGTTTTTCTAACATCAGCCACGTATGTAAGTATAAGGCCCAAGAAAATTGGGGTAGACGATGAAGAAGAAAGGCTGACGAGAAGAAAATGGTAAAAAGGAGGAAGGAGGGTGACTGGACAGTGGCGGCAACTGTAGCTATTATGGGTTAGGATCACCTCACGCAAGAGAGATACGGTGCTGCCACGTGTCACGCGGTCACAAAGAGAGTGAGGAAAATTGGGGTGAGGAGATACCAATCCGGCTATTATGGCTGTGATACGATGAAAGAAATCATTCTTGGTCTATTCTCATTGATTCAGTGTGATAATATACGTCTCTATTGACTAATTACAAGGTTGTAAATTAGGCTAGGACTAAAGTAATTTGTCCTATTATATTTTTTCATTAATACAAAAGATATGCATAAATATATAGAGATTATTTTACATAATCTAACCCTTTTTATGTTCATGCAAGTTTTTTTTTTTTTTTTTTAAAGATGGAAGAGGCGGGGATGATAAATCGAATAATTCTGATAACGCAATCAATAGATCAAGGATTCAGACAATATTAGAAAACCTACTGATGAAAAGATCAATAGATTAAAGATTTATACAATATGTAGAAAGTCTACGGATGAAAAAAAATGCATCAATAGATAAAAGATTTATACAATATTTAGAAAACCTACGGATGAAAAAAATGTAAGGTTGTGTTCCTTGTAAATTATGATTATATGATTTATAATTAAATCTTAATTGGTTATTTACGAATATATATCTCGAAGAGTTATGTCTTTTAAGTCTAAGAAATACAGTTCGTCATTAAAGGGACATATTCATTTATCAAAGGGATGTGAATGCATAGGTTATGATAGAAGTACATTTTTGTTACCTATAAATGTGGATGAAAATTCTTTCTTCACCTTCGTCATCGGTTTTACTTATCCATCAAAAATTCTCTCTTCACCTTCGTCATCGGTTTTACTTATCTATCAAAATAGACATTAAAGTAAGGGTTAGTGGAGAGAATACTTCATTCAAGAGTAGAGTCTTCTACATCAAAGTTGAAGGTTCCACTCATCAAAATTGTTTCCGCTCAACAAACTATGGAAAAAAATACGTTTTTTCTAATCATCGTTTTTGAGTTATTGTAAAATGATTTTATATGTGAAAAAAATATATTTCTAGATCTTAAAACTTAATCGTTCACCCATAAAAAAAACTCTGCACATACAGTCGGAGAGAGATTATAATTTCCGTAAATCCCATATGAGCGCAATGCAATTAGAATGCACTTAGAATGGCCATGGTGGAGGAGTCACATTATAACTAATGAGATGGAATCTCCTAACCCTCAATCCTCTCACCTCATTTATGATCATGCGATACGTGACAACAGGGTGGGGTGGTGAGACTAGATACATGTGACCCCATTTAGCCTCACCATCCTCTTTGATGCCACGTGTTGTTCGGTGAAACATGTGATAAGGAAAAATGGGTGAGAGAATTTTATCCCATAAATTATATGGCCTTGAAAGCATACACACGATTCTAATTTCTGGTTGGGGCTACGACCCAAAGGAACACGACTTTAATGATTAATCTTTGATATTTTTTTATGAAACTCTGTGGGTTTATTACAAGAAAGCCCTCAGAAAAGTACGAGGTATACCGTAAGATTTTTTTCTGCACTAGTGACTAACAAGAAACTTCATCCAAGAGTTTATATCTTCTAACCTTATTTCTAAATGTTTGTCTTCTCACGCTCCCTATATTTGATACATCCTCCGATTTAGTCCTCCTCAACTTTTCTTGCAAATTTCCACCACCATCTTTTCCGGTGGTTATCCTCTTTCTAGCCGTCAACGTCGGCGACACCGGCGACCGGTCCGGCGACTCCTTTTTCTTGATCATCATCTGATTAGTCTGTACTTTGAGCGGCTTTTTGCAACTCTTCAAACCTCCACTTGTGCCATTGATCTTCTTCTTGTGCTTAACATCTTCCCACCTCGTAGTAGCCTTATTTGAGGATGAAGAATTGATGAAATTTTGAGTTTTCTCCCCGGAATCATCTTTTGCACTCAGGCACCAATTGCAAGCCTTGTAAACATCAGCCTTTGGATACTTATTACTACAATATCTGCAACAAAAAAAAAAATTGTCAAAAATATAAAACTACGACCAAATTGAATCTTGTATTATTTCAACGGTCGAACAGATGAGATATTCGACCCTTGTATCAATACATGGTTCTAATCATGGAATTATGTGCAATTGATTCAAGGGTCGAATGTCTTATTTTTGTTCTGACCATGTGACTGAATCAAGAAAAAAAATCTACAATCTACAACAACAACAACCATACTCAGTATATTCCAACAACAATATAAGCTATCGTAGCTATCGTTAGGGTATGTGGGGAGGATGAGAAGGAAAAAAAGGGAGAATATTTTTGCAAAGAATCAATCATGAAGATGTACAAGCATTTTTTTTTTATGTTGATGAACATACTTGTGTTGAAATCTGAATTTGCAACTTTTACATCTGAAAAGCTCAGAGAAAAGGCCTAAGTCACCACACATGCAGCACTCTTTGTTGGGCTCTGATGCTGCAGCCGCTGCTTTACTTACATTCATCTTGTCCAAAAGAGAGAGAAAGGAGGTTTAGATGCAATTTGTAAGAATTAAGGAGGAAGTTTGGTCTGCCACAAAACCAAAAAAAAAAAAGTGCATTCATAAAACATAATAATATAGCGTGTATTTATATTAGAACATATGCGTGTGTCCCTGTGGCCGTGTCTGACAAGTACGTGTTATACTAAACTAAGCAATTGGACAGTTTGTGACCGATTGGCAAAAGCTTAATGGGCCCCACTAGAGGGATAGGATCCCCTCACCGCAAGTAGGGTGCGGTGACGCGTGACCGCGTGACACGTGGCAGCAAGGGAGGTGGTGAGGCTAGATGCAGGTTGTTGGAAAAAGTACGTTAAAGTACATTTCCGTGTGCTCCAAACTTATATAGAATGTGTATGAGGTCGTTTGAGAGATTGATATGAATTATTATAAAGCTGGTAAGCCTCAGCAGGACGTTGATCTATCACTTCGATCGATCGACGTACGTCGATGGATCGACGTGATCGATCGACATGAATCTGAGGCTTGCTGAAATCTCTGTTCGACTTCGATCGATCACATCGATCGATCGAAGTGACATCGATCGATCGATCGATGTGATCGATCAATGTAGGACAGAATGAAAAGAGAAGCTTCTGTCCGACTTCGATCGATCACATCGATCGATCGAAGTGACGTCGATCGATCGATGTGATTGGTCGACATGCCAACGGATAGAACTTTTCGACTTGGGTTGCAGCTTTTGGTCCAAGAATCATCTCCTTTCACCTATGAACGGTAAACAACTGCCATTGGAGGTTAAGAAGAGGTTGAGACATGTTTCAAAAAGGGTTTTTAACACACCCCAATGTCTATATATAGTAGATCTTGGTATCTTCAAAACATACTTGACATTCTTGCAAAACTTAGAAAATTCTCAGCATTCTTCATCTTCTTCTCTATTATCTTTCTCTTCTAAAGCAAGTTCATTCTTCTTCTCCTAGAGCAAAGGACAAGGAGACAGCCATTATATCTTGGGAAGCATTAGTCTTGTTGTCTACCTTGCTCATTGGTAGAGACTAAATTGCTTTAAGGACAGAGTCATCTTGAGACTCGTCTCGGCTTGGTTTGATTACATCCTCTTGCTTGTTTCCTGTATTTCCCTAACACAGGTAACCCTCATCTAGCTTCACCACTCCCTCTTGCTACCACGTGTCGCACGGTCACAAAAGAGGTGAGGAAAATAGGGGTGAGGAGATCTCAATCCCTCACTAGAGGGGGTGCTCATGACATTCAATAGTTGTAATTTGGATGATTATTGTTGTTCTTGGTCTGCCAACAAGAAAATATATTTAAAATTACATAGTGATTAGACCATGGAAAGATGATTACCTAAAGTTATTTAAGGGGTTTGTTGAAATCTCAGCTTTAGATTCATGGTTTTCCAATATATGCTGAAGGTTGTCCTCATTATAAGACGCCACGTAGGAAAAATGTTTTAAGGGCATTTTTCTTTCACATATATATTTTCGCTTTCTAATAGAGTCAAAGACACATTCTTTTTTAACTTTGAAATATGATGGAATAAAGCGAAATGACTCACTAAATTTGTTACGCTTCTTATATTGTGAAATATCAGTTTATTGATATATTTTGATGCAATTTTCATTATGAGTCATCGTGAAACAACTCCAGTGTGTTTTAAACACATGAGTATGATTGCGTACATCCGACTCCTTTATATCTCGCCTTAAACAAAAGTATTTAAGTCAATAGGGTGATGTTGTGACAAAGCATTAGTCAAAAGAAAAACAAGAAAGACAGCATACGCCAATGGAATCTACAATCTGATGGAACTATTTTGGGGCCTTTCTTAGTGGCAGAAGGATTATGGATTTATTCTTACGCCAAGACTTTGAAATTCTTTTGTGAAATTCACCACAAAATTTGTACTTTTATGAACTATATGACGATGAAAGAAAGCAACTGCTAACTGACTTGATGAGCAAGCAAGGCAAACAACCTTTAAGGCATGATTTTTTGTGTTTCTCTTTCTTTCCTTAATTTTGGAAAAAGCTATCCATTATTTTCCTCTTGTGAAGGTCCATTCCCCCATTTTTCTCGTCCTTTTTTCTTGAAATTATGTGATTTTTTTGATCTATAGATCATGGGTTCGAGACGCGGAAACAACATCTTATATAAAGTGTAAGGTAAAGCTGTGTACATTAAATCGCAAGACGATCCGGTTCTTCTTCGGACCATGTGTAAACGCAGGAGGCTAGTACACCGAGAACGTCCTTTATGTGATTTCTTTATAGTCAAAATCCACACATTTTATTAGTCAATCCTGTTGACTAGGATTAAAGTCGCTCCCCCTGCCCCTCTTCTCGTACGTGTCAAAAAGATTTTAATTTTTTTTAAAAAAAGTAAAAGAGGAAGATAAATTAGTTAATTTACCAGCACAAGAAATTTGTCCCTGAAAATTTCTCGCTATTTTTTTTATTAAGGTGCTGTCACGATCATCTTTCTATATACTTATAGACAATTATTTTATTTGTTGTCCGAATTCTTTTTCTTTCGGTTTAAACAACATTCAGATACTTATAAAGGTTCTTTATTATTTGTTTTGTGGATAAAATTTATAAAGGTTCAAGACCTTCGCCATGACCACACATTATGAATAGATATTTATAAGAGGCAAAATTGACGTTACACAGCTTGTTTTCTACACGACAAAATTCCTCTTATAGAGAATTAATCGCCTCTATGTATTTTTTTTTCTTTTAAAGACATTAATCGAGTGGTTGTCCACTTTTGAATTTTTGGAATCTTTGCTTTTGTCAGTGATATGATTATACTTCCCGTCTGTAAAACTATTAAATTATGTATATGATAAATTATTTAGAAAAACTACTAAATGAAAGACATACATAACATCTTGGTCTTCTTGTTCAAGTAATGTCTTACATCATGTGGTGAATCGTTAAAAGAGGCTTTTTTTCTCCCTTTTTTAAACACTTGTGTGGTATTTATGTTTTAAATTCTATCACACACCACTCTCGCGTTATGGCTTATACTAAAGAGCCCTAGGACACTTCATTGGTTAGACAACCTAAGAAGTTCTAAGAAAAGAGAACACAAAAGAAGAAAAAAAAAACAAAAGAAGAAAGAAGGACATAAAAAAAGAGAAAGAGAAAAAAGAACAGTGAAAAAACCCGTCGTCGGAGGGAGTTGAAAATTGTCGGAGAAAGGAGCAGAAGAAAAGTGAGGGAGAAAAGATGAGAGGAAAGAATAGCGTCGGAAAGAAGAAAAGAAAGAAAAGAGAAAAACAGACAGGGAAGAAAGAGAAGAGAAAGGCGGAAGGGGGTTCCTGAGGTTAAATGGGTAGGGTGAAAAAAATTTAATATAAGCACGAGTGTAAGGTGGTGGTTGAAAGGATGAGGGATGGAAGGATGAGAGGATCTCGTCCCCCTAAATATATATTTTATTCATCTCAATTTAAAAAAAAAATTACATAATGAAGCTAACACATAACATATTTACTTTCTTCTTTTTATTCCCTTCCCGCTCTGAAAGAATTAAACAAGATGGAAATGATATCACGAATAATATTAGACCAAGAAATAAAAATAATATGTATATTTGCAGATCTTGTTTTTCTTATATTGGTTTACATGATTTGTTATTCCATCTGTACATTATAATTTTATGATAAGTTTTGTTGCTTAGAGTGATTTTACAGCAAATAATTATGCTTCGGACAAACAAACTCACACGAGTAAGAAACGAGAATAAATTTACTCACCGTGAGGTGGGGAATGAGGGGATAGGATTTCCTCACCGCAAAGGGATGCGGTGACGCGTGACCGTGCGACATGTGGCAGCAAAAGGGGTGGTGAGGCTAGATGTGGGTGACTCTCATCTAGTCTCACCATCCTCTCTTGCTGCCACGTGTCGCGCGGTCACAAAGGGGTGAGAAAAGTGGGGGTTAGAAGATCCAACCCGGGAATGAGCACCAACAAAAAGAGAATGTACACCTTTATTGTCTATTTAACTCTCTAATCACGCCACAAATACGGACATTAATTTCCTTAAATGACGAGGAATAATTCAATTAGGCTTCATCCTCACGCAACCCTCTGCATGGTTGCGTCCATATCTTTGCTTTATTTTCATTGCTTTCCCATCACGACTTTCGCAGTATTATTTTCTTTTTTTGGCCAGAAATTACGCATACATTGTTGAATATTGATAGTCATTTTCCCTTTTCGGGAATTCCCAGGATCATTATGCTTTCTAATCTTTTTCAAAACTTGTAAAGAACAACTTTTGGCAAATTAGGACAGCCCAGAAAGTTATCTTGGGGATTCAGATCAAAAGAAATGCCGAAGACGCCGATGATTCAATAGTTAGGAAAAATAAAGCATAGTGACTGACGTATTATTTATGCATATACTGGGTATTCATATTTAGCCAACTGAATATCAACTAATCTATGCAATAGCTTTCGTTGTCGTTAAGATATACTGAGTATGATTGTTGGTATTTTTACACGAACAACTTATTATCATTCTAATAATCGAGAGTTCTCATGTTAAATTTATTGTTGCAATTAGTCAACAAGCGTACAATGTGAAACTAGCGCGAGATATACAAGAACCCTGGTAACCTCTCCTTTTCTGACTTTTAAGGGAGGAGACAACGATAGAGGCCGGCTACATTTTTAAGATTCATTAAACAAGAAGCTGTCCATATCATTTCAACATTTTCACATCATTCAAGTGTAGACTGCTACGCCACCACGTCCACTAGAAATGCACCAACATCATTATTTCCACAAAAGGACAGAAACGACAGTGAGAAGCAATATGCCCGTGTGATCTTCAATTGATTCCAAAAGTAATTAATCAGTGCAAATGCTAGAAAGATATCTTTCATCCACTGGTCATTGCCTCTGCAGAATGTGAGAAGATACACGAATTTAAACCCAATGATTTCCTTTCTGGGTTGCGCTCAGCCCCCGACTGGGATCGGTTCTGTAACTAAATCAATGCTCCACCAGTTCCAGATGCTTCTACCCTAGGCATTAGGTTGATTTCTTGCAGATCCTTACTATCAATAACCAACTGAAACTAATCTATTGGTTGGGGAGTAACGTTTAATAACAGCTTGTATATGAGGGGATAACTGAATTAGTGACAAGCAAGTAGGAGAGTGACGAGGCCTTGATTGCAGGATGATTCTATTATACCAACATGAGCCTATACTCAGGTCACTTATATATCCATGTGTTAGAAACACACAGAGGTTGTTTTCCGATGGGCCATAATGAAAATTACGTCAAGCTGTGTCGATCAACTTCTACTTCATCATATAAGAAACGCAACCAATTTAGAGAATCATTTTGTTTTATTCCATCATATTCCAAAATCAAACAAAAGTCTCCTTGACTCCATTGGAAATGGAAACTCAGGTCACTTAATGAATTCTTGAATCAAACTAGTCCATTGTAATGAAAGAGACTATGTTAGGAGAGGTCACTCCGCATTTCGCAATCTCAGGAATATTAGTCTCTGGCCATCTAGTGAATGATACTCTTGAAATCCCCCCCCCCCCCCCCCCCCCCCCCCCAAAAAAAAAAAAAAACAAAAAACAAAAAGGTTCCGATTGTAGTCCATGCACCGCAGAAGCAATAGATAAAAACTCCAAAAACGAACAAAGACACAACATCATCGAAACTTGGGAAAATTGTTGCTTGAAAGATGGACGAGGCGTTGAGCATCTTCTACAGAATAAAAACTACAATGCAAGAAGCTAGAGAATCCTAAAAGGATTCTTTTCATCGCCACACACACACGCGCAACCAATAGAAATTACATCAGATTTCCAGACAACTACAGAAGCAACCTCTCGTAGTGGTGTAGTTGGAGAATAAGAAAAGGACACTTGTATAATAAATTAAACTATATTTCTGTTTAATGCTGCCAAAAAGACAAAAAGAAAAAAAGAACATACAAAGTAAACTCAATACTCTCTCCCAACTTGTACAGGGTGACCGCAGCTCATGTTTAGCCTCTAAAACTGTTGTACTCTACGCAAAAGTTTACATACCAGCATCAAATCAAGAACATGATCAAATGAGAAGAAGACCCTACAATTCCTGATCTCAAACTCCAACAAAAGCCAAAAGCAACTTTACAAATTTACAGTTGCATCACATACCTATAAAGCCCTTCAATTATTACACATGGGACAATAAACTACAGTGCTTTTTTAAGTTTGTACCAGGATGAACATAAATAATGCCAGTTCCCATGTGCTTTAGCAGGAAGGACTTAGCTCTGTGTGCATTCAAATGGATGCAGACTTCCTTCAGCAAATTCATGCATTTGGAACCGTTCCAAAACTTCAAACGGCCTGAAAGGAATATCAGAGTAACGTAAATCTTTCAGCCACCAGTATGAATCGACTACAAAGCAAGTTTAAGATTAAAGAAATAAAAGAAGAACAAGAATTAAAGAATGATTGTGCTACGGATGCACATAAGCAAACTTTCATCATCAAAATCCACTACCTATTACCAGTTTAACAACCGCGTCTTTCCATGATAAACTGACATCGGTGTTTTCTCTTAAAAATTCGGTTTTCACGGAACCTAATCATTGAGAGAAGGCGATGAGCTTACAGTATTGCTTCACGAGTACGGCTTAATCGTCTTTGGTTGGCTTCCATTGCATCTATCACGTTTGATGTTTCTGGGCCAGCAGCTCCACCAGCTACAATAGATGGCTCAGCAGCAATAGGTGTCCAAATCTGGAAATGAATAACAAATTATAGACCTGACAATGCCATTAATGTGCGATTTCTATTTTTGACATTCCCACCTTTATGGTCGCATCAATTCCACTTGTAGCCACAGCACTGTCGAAAGGATGGCACTGGATGCAATTCACAACTGTATAAAACCAAAAATTTATCTATAAGGTAAAATTTAAGAAGAAAAAAAAAACAAAAAAGAAAAAAGGAATATAATGAGAGCACTTGATTCCAAGATGACAATACTTACCAGCTTCATCTCCATGCAGCATTTTCACTAATCTACCCGTCCTTTTCTCCCAGATAAACCATCTCCCATCGTCACTTCCACTGGCCACATAATCACCTGATCAAGGAGAAACACATGCATTCTTGAAATTAACCAACTGGAAGCATGACCCATGGCTTTCTATAGATAGGCAGAAAGCCAGTGTGTGCAACCTCTGTTATAACACAATTCACTAAACTTTCCCCCGCTGCTCTTCCCCTCAAACACAGCACACAACAAATGCCCAAGAAAACACCAAAAAAGAGCATAAATACGAGGATGAGAAGGATGAGGAGGAAGAGAAAGGAGGAGAGGAGGGAGGGGGTGAGATGCAACAGTGGTGTAAGATTACTAAATAGACTGGGCATTTGCTCCTTGACTAAGCTACTCACACAAACCCAAGCACCAGCAAACCAAACTGATGTTTTAGTTCCATCTTTATGGTTAAAAGAATATAAATAAAATACAAGCCCCATGAACCAAAGGATCTACTAAAAATGGAGAACTCAAGCTTTGAAGATTTGGAGTCTAATTCTGATCAAGCGCACAACATTTAGCACATTAGAAATACTGATCCTATCGCCAGTTTGTCAAGCCAAGTAGCACAGCGAAATACTGAGCTTCTGAGAGTCAACAGTCTGAACTCCAATTACCTTTCTGTCCCAGGAAACTGGCTTGTTTTATATCAGTACCAACATTGCAGTGACCAACGTACCGTTGTTTCATGTCTACCACAGTCTGTGCCTGCAAAAGAAAAAACAAGTAAACGGGGGAAGTTAAAGGGAAAGAAACTTTATTGCAAATTCTGGGTATTTATACAGTCTGTGACAGCAAAGCTCAACCAAATTCTGGGTATTTATAGCATGCAGCATTTTGCTAACTTGCATTATCCAATTCAAACTTCCTTATTGGCTGCCAACGATAAGAGGCAAAATCATTGAGATTAAGCAGTCAATTGCAACCACACAATATAAAGAATCTCAATGATAGACGAGGAAAATATATCTAAAAGAACAGGTAATCTAGCCAAGATTAGAGGGAGGCACAACAGGGTAAAAGTGAAAGGCATTTATTCAAGTCCTAGAAGTCGCCAATGGTGAAAAGGTGAAACAATTGCTCCAAATAGGCAATTTATAAGTCATCTAAACAGTAGGCATAAAAATTAAACTGAAAACCTGAAAAGCACATCTGTCATTTTGACTTGAAGACATTGATGGCTCAGATGAACCATTTCCTTGTCCAGAGTCTGCACCTGAATCACCTCTTCTATGAATTCGCAAATTCAAGCTTCCATGAAGAACATTAGGTTCAACATCATGGCCTTCATTATCTGGCAATGATTGGCCTTCATTATCCGGCAATGATGTTTCAAAATCCAACTCCAGTTCGTCGTCATAATCAGAATCTTCTCTTTCAGATCTTTGACCTTCTTGTACTAAAACATCACTATTGACTTCCGACCGATAAAGTATGTCACTCAATGAAAGCACCCTTGTTGATCGAGCCCTAGATTTGGATCCTCCATCACCAACCTTGCTATTTTTCTCTGCTTCAGCTACAGCGCACAATAGTTGGAAATAATGAGCACCAACCGAAAAAAAAAATACAATTTAGAACGAAATAGTAGCCAACCCAACGTCTAGTTTAGTAAAGCAAACAAATGCTAACAAAATACTTGTAAATGATAAGTTTGCCCAAAAAAGAAAAAGCAAAAACCCAACAAGGATGAAACATTGCCAATTCAGACTGATGTTATACTAGAATTTCACGTGAACGGCAAAAGTAGATAACATATCTCGACTATACGACAAATACTGAGCACATCGGCATCTCAAAATTACTGATGCTTCGAAAAAGATGATTGCATTCGTTGAAGGGGCAGCCCAACAGATGGAAAAGGGTCATACTGTCAGTAACTCAACGAATGTAATCATCGGTATGGAAGTATTATAATGCTGAGATTAAGACCAAATAAAATTTAAGAGAAGAAGATCAAGCCAGGCCCGCCTGCAGAGAAGGGAAAAAGTAAAGGAAAGAAAACGAACAAATACAGGTACCAAGGAGATGATGACAAAGATGAAGTAGACGAAAGAAGACGAGAAGCAGATTGTTTCTCAAAAACAACATTCCTTCTGGACCTTTGACTACAAGCATGAAGAGGAAACCATTGTACATAGAGCAGATGAAGAACATAACCATTAGAATTGAGCACTCACAAGTAGACTGTATCACATAATCCCAAGAAATTTCATTTAGGCTAACGATTTTGCACTAACGGGTAATCACAACAACAACACAACAACATTACCACATTGCCTCAGAGACTCTCGCCTATGGCGGAACATGAGAAGTCGGATGTACACAACCATACTCATGTGTTAGAAATACACGGAGGTTGTTTCCCGATAACCCATAATAAAAATTGCGCTGACGGGTAATCACTAATCAAAATCTAAAATCATCAAGCACAAAAAGCAAATTCCGATCTCCTGCGTGGGAAAAAGGTAGACCAGATGGAAGAATCTCTTATACTCATATTACAGCAGAAAATTGTTATAAGAATTTAACCAAGAAAAAAAAAATTATGCGAGGACGCATCCTTCACTAAATGCGAATAATCTAAGCTCCTCTACCTCAAAGAAAGGAAAAAAAAATTAAAAGAAAAGGAGAGAGAGAGAGAGAGAGACTGACTTCAATGACAACATCCACAGAAGAAACCCGGACAAAGAGGGGGGAGAAACTCACACTTGCAAGCCCATCTACCCAGCCCCAAAAGTAATATAAAGAAAAGAAGGAGGAAGAAGAAGAAGACTGATGAATGACGAAAAAGTAAGACCAACAAACCCACTACTGAAAGTGCACCCACAAAACAATTCTGTTGTTTTCTGTAATCTGGTATATCCACAGACACCCGAAGATAGATAAAAGAAAAAAAAAACAAAAGAATAAATAAAAATACAGATATACAATACATCCAAGCAAGCATAAGCACTGACCAGTGGCTATATCCTTTCTTATACTCTCCACCTTTTCTGCAATTTCAAAATTTGACGGAGCAAGTGACTGTGCAGCGGTAGCAAAATCCAATGCTTCTTTAAGTTTTCCCACCTGTACGACAGGATGAACAAAGTGGTTTAACTCTTTGCTATGAGCAAAAGCTCTCCTACATGACATGGAAAACTGCGCAAACAAAACCTGCAAGTTCATCCTACTTGTGGAAATAATAAGCAAGTTCATATAAATTAAGTTTGTTTTAGTCAAAGATTTTTTCTTGTGCACCAAAATTCTAATTTGATACTTACACGCGGTAGAGCTTCAGACATACAAAGCATTGCCCTCACTGAAGACGAATAGATTTTTCTAGCTTTATGACAATCTCTAATCGCCATATGAACATCATTCTTCCATTGTCTCTGATAAAGAAAAAAAAGGACCCAAAAAAAGAGCAAGTTCATGCAGATTAAAAGAAATAACAAACTGGTTAATGAATATTTACATAGAAGAGAGTTCCAGATAAACCTTAAGGAACAAAGCAGCACGCATACAAAGGCAATCATGCATTAGCTCAGATCCAATTTCATGCCCATGGTAGTGCATAACTTCATTGCAGGCGCTGATTGCATCATGATAGTTAGCCTCTTCCTTCAATGATTTCTCAGCGAATTGAATCAGTTCTCTGCATTTCCGAAGCTGAGCGAGACAAAATCTAAAATTTACGAGTCCCAATCCAAGATCTCAGCAAACAAATAAATGTCACATACAAACACCAGAAGCTCACCCTTGAAGCTGCAGGACCTTTTACGGGGAAAGCATTTGAGAACGCATCCATGTTGGACGAGTGAAATTCCACTCCATTCAATAACGGAGTAAAGTTCATGAGCTTCACTACATCTCCTGACGTATATTGTACTGAACTTCCATTCTCTGAATCAGGAACAAAGACTACTTTACTAACAGAGCTGCCTCCATTAGGAACAAAACAAAGCATTTTTTTCGCCAGACACATGGGGCATGCAGAGTACTTTCCATTAGACTATCTTCACTGATCCAGTTAGTCATTCTTAGCACATGAACAGAATTAAGGTCAAATGTGCACAAAAGTTCAAAGTAATTAGTAAGAACTGCCTCCAAGCAGTTCAGAATGCACACCTCTTCAGTTACTGAGATAGGCAGTAGCGTCAATTTCTAACAAAATCTTAGACAGCCAGCAAGAAGCGCAGTGCGCTATTCTACAGGAAGGTCATAATAAATCACTTAAACTCCTAGCAGTCACTAAATAAAGAACTTATTACCCTTTTTTCCCTTGTTTACGCTTTCCCTTAATCAATCTTCTGAACCATCCTGTCACGTGTGCTTTCCAATTCACAAGGCTTCTTTAGTATTTTCCAACCATAACTGAAGGATATTTAATGACTTCTCCGTGTATTTTCTCTAGAGTGTAGCAGATTTCTTTTTTTATTTATAGAAAAAAAAAACATTGTAGCAGGTTTCATTACATTGTAGGTTTCTGATATTGATATCTTGTATCAAGTAAGCTCTTTTATGGGGGAAAACGTCATCTTTAAATTTAAAAAATAAAAGTAAGATAAAGTAAGAAAACAGGAAGATAACCTCAGACTGTGAAACTATATTTAGACAACACACTACAGCACATAAGTTCAGAGAAGACGATCAAAAGCTAATGTTGAGCAAGAAGTTAAGAGTTCTAATAGAAGCACATACTGGTATTTACATCCATCAGGTACACATGTTCCCCACTATAACTAAGAAGAATCTCCTCTGAATTTGGGCTAAATGTGACGTGAGTCAAATGTAAGCTTGAGCGACGCTGAAAAAGATCAAGGGGCTTAGTCAGACTGTTTAGGTGGTTTTTTCAGGCCTGCATCATTACCAGGTTAAAGAAGAAAATGGGATCATTTGATCCAAGGATAATCAGCAATGCAAAATAGAACATGATTTATAGGTTCATTTCTATTTACAAACAGATAGAAAACACAAACATTCTCCAAGTTCAGATAATTCACAAATAAGCCTTCATGAATATCTCCAAAATATTAGTGAGGACAAATAAATAATTAACATGTGATTTTCAAATGGCAATTAAATAAGCAAATTACCAAGCTTAAGCTAAAGGCATAACCCTTAAAACTATAAAGCTGGGCATGTCGTATTTATTTATTTACCAAATTTTTGAATAAGCTGACCTTTAATATGAACATGAGACAACCAATTTATTGAAATGCAAGGTAGGAGGAACTCTTAAAATGATAAATATCAACAAACTAGAGATTATGAATGCCATTCCACTGAAACTCTTGCTATATCTACAGTCCAGCTAAGTTTGAAATCAGTCTATATTTCTATGCAAAGTTGCATATACAACACATATCAACAATATTATGTCCACACGGTAACAAAAATTTCATTGAGCTCTCCACTTAACAGAAAAAGAGGCTGCACGCAAAAGAAATCCAACCATCAACCAGCCAAGGGCAGGCTAATCAGTGACTCCAAAACAAAACCAGACTCATCAACTACAGAAAATGGCTCAACAAAAATTTGCAGCAATAAGTAATAACAGATTTATACTGACATGATCAGAGAGATGCACTGGACAGAAATAGGCAACACAAGGAGGTGGTGGCAGTTTATTTTGACTGGAAGACATGGGTGGCAGCATTCTTCTATCGTACAGCCTAGCAAACGCGTCACTGTAGGATTTCCAAGAAAGGATCGGTTTAGAACTCCAATGTGAAATATTTTTCAATACACAAACGATCACCGCAAGTACCTTCCACCAACAAGGAGCAAATGAGGCCTGGTGGAACTGATATCACAAGACTTCAAAGCAAGAGATTGCTTAGGAGGTTCAGACAATGATCTCTTTGCTCCGCAACGCAAGTCAAGCTGTCATACACAGAAAATGGATACATCGATTCAAGACATATTAACTGGAAGAAAACAGAAAAAAAAGTTATGGAAGAGCAGAAATATGAAATCCAACCAAGATTCCAGGTGGGAGAATTAGTACATCAAACACAGAAGTAAAATACGGATATTGTATGCCTAATAAAAGGAATCTTGAATAAATCGACAGTAAACTTAAAGCTTTTCATACATGGTTTCCCGTCTTCAGAAGATATTAATCATTGCCCCTAGGAATAGTCACATAAAAAAGTGATGTCTGAATCCCAGTTGGCTAATTATAAGCAACAATCCCATCTTCCACATGCACTCAAATAATCAGAGGCAAAGGTATTTGTGTAAGTTGATCAGAAGCAAAGAAACTCGGACATCTCTAATCAGTGTTCACAAAAAAAAAAAAAAAACTTAAAAGGACAGAGAGAATGTAACGGCACCTTACCAAAGAAAAACTTCCAAAAGTCGTTACAGTTTAAACACACTCCAAAGTAAGAATTTCCAAGTGTCATATAAGTGAAAGAAGGGAGGGAGGAACTTCCTTCCTGAGACCCTTTAGAAATGAATTCACTTACAAGCAACTACAGAGGTTATGAAATCCTTTGAAACCCACCCACACACCCTCGCGCAGGCCCCCCCCCCCCCCCCCAAAAAAAAAAAAAAAAAAAGGCTCACAACCAAAAAGATGAAAGACAAAGATAAAAGAACTAGAGAGCAAGATAAGTGTATAAAAATTGCTTTCTTCTCCTCCGAATGAGAAGATATTCACAGAGTCCACCCACATCTAAATGAAGAAAACATTACATCCCAAACAGTTAGGATCAAGAAACAGAAACTTGGAGGAGAAAATCCTAAAGTGATAAGGAACATGCTTAATTGGATTAAGAAAATTGAAGGACCTATGGGTTCAGAACTAACTAGAATATTTCGACACTCTTGGTGAGAAGATCCTGCTGGGGGACATGAAGCACTTTCCCGAATGTCATGCTGCCTCAAGGTTCCATCTTCACTGGCACTCCAGACAACATTTGGGTTTCCAACTTCAATCTATAAAGCAAAACAATAAATAAATAAATAAATAATAACAAAAAAACAAAAACAAAAAAGGCGACAACGACAGCAAAAACAACAATAATGACAATTACTACTATTCTTTTGCATGATTTAAGCAAGAACCTGAAATCCAGAAAAACCTCATATGACGAATAGTTTGTAATCATTAACCAATCAAACATCGAAACCATCTCTCAAAAAGAAAAATCATATAATAATGGTGGTGCTGGTGGTAATTAAAATATATGAGATCTTACAGCCAATTTTTTGACCCGCCTGGTATGACATTGAAAAAGTCCCGATGGTTGAATAGCATTATTGTCGTGTCCACCTTTTAAATGAGAAATATTAAACAGGCGAACCTGCCAGAAGGTAAAAGTTAGAAATCCTTAGCCCGTTAGGTTTTTATGAGACACAAACCAGATACACATATTCAAAACCAAGTATTTTACTTCAGCATCTCCAGCCCCAGAAACCAAAACCTCATCTGAAGTTTCAGGAACAAACTTAGTACAGAAGATGTTGGCAGAGTGCCCGGTCTCAATAGAGTGCACTAGATTGTGGTCAGGATAGCTCCATATGTTAATCTGCAAACAGGGTAAAAGGGATCAAGAAGTATATATGCATTCAAATCCGTAGACAAATGTTCACATAAATCCACTGGTAAATGAAAAATGAAAAAGCAAAAGAAAGAACAGCAACACAACCATACCTTGGAAGACAAAAACAAATATTATGATGCAAAAATCCAACAAAATCCACATGACTAATCCAAATGGTGGGAATAAAGCAAACACTCTGTCATTCTTCTGAACTTGTTCCCAATCTTTTCACTGTCTTTAGAGCCAAGTCAATTTTATGCCATATCTTAGGAGAAGAATAACTGAAAGGCTGAACAGAAGATGCTTGTATACTTTAACACGTGTATTTATCTGATGCCAGAACTTTGAATAATGAAATAACATAAGTAGGACTTGTAAACTTTCAGAATATATTCCAAAACACTTCAGCAGGTAAATAATTCAGATAAGACATATTCAACCGATAATGGATTATCTAAATTTTAAACGGCTGAGCAAGTAATTTCCTCCTTAATTCCAAGAAATCCCATGTCAGGCTTAAAATGTTGTGTTTACCATTGCAAAGATATCACAAAGAAAATTTTAAATTCTTACATATGAGAATCGCAGACTTACATTCGTGTAAGATCTCAACTGCCGACCAATGGATTCTTGCATAAAAGAGTAATATGCATTTAGACGAAAAATGACCTTATACAAACATATTTTTAGCCAAAACTACTGCAGTGTGGACTGCATAGACATCTCAAAATAATCAAAAGGGCAAATCTTGCATGAAACATAAATATATAAAACTGGAATACGTGCTGAACCACCAAAAGCACAACATAAATCTACGGCACGCAAAATTCAAAATAAGTTCACGATTAGCTAAAACATACTTGTGTATCATCTGATCCAGATACCAAAAGAGACCCTCTAGAGTTCCATGCAATAGCATTTACACAACCTTGATGCCCCTGTGACATAACAAAGATTTAAGATAGAGTAAAATCTCTAATAACAATGTACTGTCAGTAGATATTGGAGAGTAACTATCACTACAAAAAACCAAAAAAAAAAAAAAACAACCAAAAACTATACTCCTTCACCTCAAAAAGTTGCACATGAAAGGAAGAATCTTCCTACCCACCCACCCCGCTTGATGAGGTCCAAGATGGCATATTTGATGTAATCGAAGGCATTAATTTCAAAATCCAATCACAAGAAGCAAAGCCAAAAAAATCCAAAAAGAAAATTAAAATAGCATGGGATGGTGGAATGGACAATATCGTCCAACATGCTCTTGAAGTTTTTAAACTTATTTTATCTTATATTACGTGATGAACCACCTTCTATTCTCTCTCTTTTTAGACTTATTCTATTTTATTATTAAAGTCAAAATCGTCCAACATGCTCTTGGTGTTATGTGCTTTTCTTTGCATTGCCAATATTTATTGCAGGTTTTCATTCATCCGGAACATGTTAAAAAGAGATATTCCAAGAGCAAAAGATGCTTCAGCAAACAAGTTGTGATGCACCTTAAGCATGTCAAATGGATAATCCATATGCTTGAAGCATGTATAAAGGCAAAGGTTTTGATTTGAGGACGAATCATTTTGAGCGAGGAGGAAATGCAAATGTCCAAGATGGCATATTTGATTATAGTCAAAGACTTCATTTCAAGATTCAATCACAAGAAGCAAAACCAAAAAAATACAAAGAATAAGATTAAAAGAACATAGGATTATGATAGGATAGACAAAATTGTCCAACATGCTCTTGAAGTTTTTTAGACTTATTTTATTTTATTATTTAGAGTCAAAATTAGGGTTAGAAATCTTATTTTCAATTTGAGTCAAAACTAAATAGTTTTAGAGAATTGTGGCTTATTAAAACTATTTTCCTTTTGTTAAATGTTCTAGAAGAAAATTTTGATTTTTGCCTTGGGGAGCAAGAGAGGAATTTTAGGTACCCTCGACGACCCCCTTAGTTCTATAAATTAGAGTTTTTCTTCTCTTTTATAAGATAAGGCTTTTGCATCAATAAAATTTCTAAAAACGAGCACTTGCTCACCAAAGCTTGTTTATTCAAGTTTTTTTCTTTTGAATTCAATCAGTACATTGAGCAAGTATTGTGATATGAATTCTAACCTAGACGTGTTCAAGATACTATTCCAAGGATCCACGAAGGTTCTTAGATCTAAGAAGATTCAGTGAACCAAGGGGTGCTCAAAGTTGGTCAAGCAAGGGGCCTAACATGGTTCTCTGCGTAGCTGCATTTATACAAAAGGTCTAACAAAGTTCTTTGTCTTCTATCTTTACTTTTCAGCAATGTGTCTTGTACGTTTTCGTGTAATCTTGTCTTTGAAAGATCTTGGGTTGGAGACACACATCACCCCTAAAAAAAAGGAAAATAGTTCGGTTCGGATTGCAAAATTGACATTGAACTGCCAAACACTGAAATAGCACAATATAGTTCAGAAAAGCAGCAACAGGAAATACGAATTTTATTCATAGCACATTCTTGAAAATGAGAAAAGCGTTCCACGTTATACCTACCTCCAATTCTTTCTCCAAGGAGAGTCTACGAATAAATGCAGAGTGCATCTGCAATCTCTGATTAATTTCCTGAAATACATCAACTGGGATGAGTAAACACAACCGTAAACCACATTAACAAAATTGAAATACGTAAACGACACATATTCGCTGAAGGCAGGCTTTTTTTTCTTATGAATAAAACAATCAATAATACACAATATGTGTTAATGGATTCCAAGTACATTAAAGAAAAAAACGAGAAATTCGACGAATTGATAAGGTACCAACTGCTAACACGAGATACTGGCCTTCCTGCTCATGCCAGTAAAAACAAGGAGATAAAAGTTTAAATGAGCTCTTCTCATAACTAGATATGATAAAACCATATGCCTTAAATTCTTGCACTTGCTCTTCACATTGCCAGTCCTTGTGAAAATTCAATTCTCGATGTGGAAGAGAAGAGCCACTTTAAGATGCAAGCAGGGAGGCTGATCAAACCATATCATATAATCTAAGAAAATACAAGTCATACTAAATAAACAAACTAAGAAAGTCCTAATACATAGAGAAAATAATATTAAAAAAACCGTATAAAATGACGCAAAACATATAAAACGGAAAAAAGAACAATAATTGACGTACAAAACGGGGATTGAGAGTTCGGTTATCGATGAACTGGGAGATGTTGCCATCGTGAAAAGCAAGTGCCTCCATTATCCCGATGGTTCAGGAAGAGAGAAACCCGCAGTTCGATCAATCGGTGAGGACGAAGGTATTGAATAACAGCATTTGGAGGCGTAGCAGAGACTTAGCAAGCTGCAGTGATGAAAGTACCATCGAGAAGAGTCGGTTGGAACAGCGCCGATATGACGCCGTTTCTATATTTTAAATTTGTATTAATTTTTTCCTCTCTTTTTCTTTTAGTCTAATTTTTTCCGGTTCCTCTAGACTCAACACATAACACCAACTTTTTTCAAATAACTTATATAGAATTTACAGATTTACCACGAAATCGAATATAGATTACTACAACATAATTCAAACATAATAATCTATAAATTGGAGTCGATAAACCTTACTAAGTAAACCAATCTTTGTTAGCTAGTTTAATTTTTTTAGCGTAACTAATTTGAATTTATTACCTTTAGCTCTATATGTTTTTCACAAATCATTTCTAAAATCGCTTTTAGTGTTTTTTGGTTTGATTATTTGGCCTACATGTTTTTAGAACGAAATATATATTTCTGTCACGCAGATAAAGTAGCCTGAATCAACATTCCAAACTTTATAATTTTTGTACTTTTATTTTTTGTTTCTCAAAAGAAGTTCTTAAACATTCATAAGTTAGGTTAGTTGTATCTCATGTTATATAATAAGAATTAATTTGATACGTCTCACGACATAGTTCAGTTAGTATTCGGTTGGAAAATTGATTCAGAAAGTTATAAGTTCGAATCAGGACACAGACAGCGTGGGAGCAACATTGAGATCTGAACGTGAAGACCAAAAACCTCAATCCGATCCAATTTGGTGTTAATGATTTACCTTCTATACGCAACTCTTCAAGGTCAGGGATTTGGTTTTTTTTTTCTCCAGAAAAATTAATTTGATCCAATTAGAAACACATACCTTGTGTAATTATGTGAATATAGAGACGTAGTCTTATTGGAAGCAAACTCTATCTATCTCTTATAATGAAAGTATTGTTTGTCTGACAATAGATTTTAATTTCGTTGGACACACTGGATATAGTTGTTACGTAATTGTGTTCGTCCAATACCATCAATCTCTTTCAGAACAGATTGACCAAATGATTCGTCATCATCCACATGCGGAGGACGATAGCTACATCTTACTTAGGAAAGTAGATTTTCATATTTCCATTAGGCCAGATGATTATTGCATTAATTTGGTTGATTTTCATTAAACAATTTGAAGTGCGAGTATTAATAAGTTATTTATTTTGTTTTATATTGTTGATCGTAATAACTTTTGCTGTCGTTGGGATATACTGGGCACAGATGATAACGATTGTTGATTGTAATTTATGTTGTCAACTATCTTTATAAATTGTTATCCTGATGTACGATATGAAGTTATAAAACAACTAGGGAGGGAATCCCAATCCATATTATAACCGTTTTAAAGCTCAATTGCATCTACGCACTCAAATATAAACCATCTATAAAATTACGAATTATTGTCAGAGGTTCGCTTTATTTTTTGTTCAGTAATTTTGAAATATGTTCTTTGATCTATGAAGTGGAAACACGGGAGCAAATGAAAGTTGATGTCTAAATTCCATGGTGTAATTCTGCAACAACAACGACAACATTATGCCTTAGAGGCTCCGGCATAACGGAGTGTAGGAGTCGAAGGTACGTAACCATACATATATCTTAGAAACGCACAAAATTTGTTTTCCGATGACTCGTAATAATCAACTGTTACTTTGTAATATAAGAAGTGCAATTAATTTGATGAGTCGTTTTACTTTATTCTATCATATTTCAAAGTTAAAAGAAAAGTGTGTATTGAATTCAATTGAAATGGAAAGGTCCATGGTGTAATCATGAATTTAGCTAATGTATCAATCGCCACTAAAACAACCAAATGTTTCTCTCCCCAGGAATATGAAGGGAAAAATAATTAAGGAAAACCAAAGAACCCTGAAGTTTGATCTGGGCATCATTCTCAACTACTGAAGAATTTAGAGGGTCACTTTATTTTCTTTATAACTCTTTTGGGCCCCTAATATTCACTCACTATCATAACACTTTTTTCTTTTCAACCATTAGGAATATAAGTCAGGCAAATGATAAAGAGCTCGGATATATATAAATGCCTCCGAAATCATGCAAACACAAAATGTGGTCCCTTTGGCAATTTTTCAATTGGAAGAATATCATTTATTAGCCTAAAGTTTGGCCATTTACTCAGTTAACAGTCTAACGTTGATGAAACTCAGTTAACACCCATTCTTTGTCCATAATGGCTCACTTGTAGCCAGGTGACCATTGACTTACCGTTGACCAACCGTTGGCTTTCTCAGACCAATCAATAGTTGACACGTGGTGACCTTTTTTAATTAAAATAAAATCAAATTGTATTATTTGAATAAACTGAATTAAATAGAATTTAAAAATTCTAAAAATTGTAAAAATTAATTAAAAATATTTTAAAAATCGAAAAATTAGAAAAAAAAAGATAAAAATAAAAAAAATTTACCCCACTCCCACACACCACCCCCACCCACCCACCCCCACTCCCCCAACCCCCCGCACCCCAGGCCAAAAAAATTTTTTAAAAATTTTTTCTAACTCACCAATAACGTCCCAACCACCCCCGCGTTCCCCCACCCCCTCCTCTCGCCGAAAAAAAAATTTTAAAATTTTTTCTAACTCACCCATAACGTCCCGACCACCCCCGCGTCCCTTCCCCCACCCCTGCGCACACTCCAAAAAGAATTTTTTTCTAACTCACCCATAACGTCCTAACTACCCACACAATGCCCCTCCTCCCTTCCCCCGCACCCCAACACCCGGTCTAAAAAGAAAAGTCAGGAAAATTTTTTTCTCTCTCCACACCTCGTGCCACCCCCACCCCGTGCATAATTTCAAAAGCATCTCCAATATCGTGCATGACATATTGTATATGTTCATGCACATCGTCATTTGCGCTCCTCCAACATTCAACACACAGGAGAAATTCTCTTAGAAAATTTAACCCCATGATAACCTGACAAAAAACATTTTCATTTTCTTTTTGGGCTGGGGGGTTGGGTTGTTTGGGGTGTCGGGAGGTGGTCGGAGCTTTGTGGTGAGTTGAAAAATTTTTAAAACTTTTTGGAGTGTGCGCGGGGGTGGGGGAAGGGACGCGGAGGTGGTCGGGACGTTATGGATGAGTTAAAAAAAATTTTAAAAAAAAATTGGCGAGAGGAGGGGGTGGCGGGTGGGGGGACGCAGGGGTGGTCGGGACGTTATTGGTGAGTTAGAAAAAATTTTAAAATTTTTTTTGGCCTGGGGGTGCGGGGAGGGGGTGGGTGGGAGTGGTGCGTGGGAGTGGGGTAAATTTTTTATTATTTTTATATTTTTCCCTAATTTTTCGATTTTTAAAATATTTTTTAGTTATTTTTTACAATTTTTAGAATTTTTAAATTCTTTTTAATTCAGTTTATTCAAATAATACAATTATTTTTTTAATTAAAAATGGTCGCCACGTGTCAACCATTGATTGGTCTAAAAAAGTCAACGGTTGGTCAACGGTAAGTCAACGGTCACCTGGCTACAAGTGAGCCATTATGGACAAAGACTGGTGTTAACTGAGTTTCATCAACGTTGGTCTGCTAACTGAGTAATGGACCAAACTTTAAACTAATAATTGAGATTTCCCTTTTCAATTGGACTCTTGGAAAACCATGCACTCTACGTAACTCCTACAACATCACTTTCTTGCAAAATAAATGCCTGCATGCCACGTAGCAACATAGACAAAACGACAACGATAGCACTAAAACATGTTTAATAATTAATATACATTTATGTGTGTGTATATGTATGGATATACCGTTGTTTACACTTGGTTGAGTATGTTATACCGTTGTTTTACATTACATGTATATATACAAGTGCGGTGTATTTTAATATCGAAAGGCCTTTATTTATATTTCTTGAATCTACTCACTAATACACTAGCACAACATATCTTTATAATCATGTCATTTATACAGGTAGAGTCGGGGGTCTCACTCTTTATAATCATGTCATTTATACAGGTAGAGTCGGGGGTCTCACTGGAAGCAGACTCTATATCCCTTGGGATAGAGATATTGTCTGCCTACCACTTACCCTCCCCAGACCCTAACGATAGCTTTTGCTGTCGTTGGGATATACTGGGTTCGGATGATGATGATGTATATGTATGGATATATTGCGGGCAAACATCAGAAGCCAACAAAGCTGCTGGAATTAAACAACACATGGAAACAAAACCACCAGCATGAAAGGTTGAAAAGGCACACGCCACATGAAGTTTTTACATAGATATTTTACAAAGTCAACCATTCACACTTACCACCAAATTAAGTTGAAGAAAGACTTCGTATTGAAACATTGCAACTAGAACATATCACAACACACATGAAGTCATGCGATACCAAACCCACCAGTAGTTGAAAAGGGACTATTTTGTGTCATTACACGTGATTTACCAAGACCCAAGTCCTTTAACCGACTGTTCAATAAGTCTTGCTAAGCAAAAAACTTGTGAGCTAAGGACACGCGAGAACAAACAAAGGCAGTGGCCTAACTGCAAGAACAAGCAAAGGCAGTGGCCATAAACCTTGCATCGGTTAACCTGCCTCATAAGATCAGGGTCAACATCGTGACAGTTACTCCATAATAATCATATGAAGATATCGGCTACTTATGACAATGCTTGCATTTGATGAGCCAGGCTCAAGGGACCACTGATCCAACCGAAGAGGCAAACAAGCAGTGAAGGAAATATGCCCAAACATATATCCTCACTGATTTCCATCTTGCCAACTAGGTCCATTGATCTCCAAATTGAAGTCGCATACACGAGACATTCGAAGACACATAAAACTCGGTAACAGGTTCTTCAGTTTGACTAAGCTATGGGTAATGAAGGTGGTCTTCTTTGTTATCTGTCTTCAACAATTGTATAAAAAGTAATCAACATATACAACAGCAGAGCGATTCCTCCATTTGGGACAAGAAAACCAATAGACTATATATTGCTTGGCCCAGTGAAAAGCCAAGAAAAGTGAATGCTGGGACCCAATATACTCACCAGGCGTGCACCTCTCATTTTCTTTGGGTCCTACCTCAGGAAGCCAAGTCTTTTCTTCTCAATCAAACAAGCTTGTTCCCGTGAGACAAATGCAATTTGCCAAGGAGCTATTTTCATGTTACTTTCACTTCAGCGTCAATATTCGATATCATGATTTTCCGACCTTGAGCGGAGTATGGCACACAAAGTTCCCTTCCTTTATATCCATTTTCACAGACAGAGACATGAACACAGATTGACAGAAACCAAAACTGCCTGTTCGAGCTATAAATATTGAAGCAAGACTTGAAGAATGGGGGCAAGGTTTCTTTAAGAATCTCTCTAAGACGTCAGGTCTCACTAGTGACAATATCAAAAATATTTTTGAAGAAAGACTTGAAGAATGGCGGTAAGGCTTCTTTAAGAATCACGTCAGGTCTCACTAATGACAATATCAAAAATATTTGTTGCTCTGAAGCCCCAAAACCCACTTCATGCCAAGGCCACATTTCGCACGAAACTCTTATTATAGAAATTCGCCAACAGCCATCAACAGCATGCGTACTTAACATAAAAAGAACGTTCCAAAAGAAAATAGTATAAGAACACCTCGTATTATCCATAAATGTGAAGGATTCTTAAATTGCTTCGAGCCCTACAGACTGCAATTTAACTTTCAGAGATTCCAAATAATGGATTGCTTCATCAATAACAACCAGTGAATCCTTTCCCTTAACACCAGGAATCATGTCCCTGAGGATGCTTACTGTCTCACATATTTTGTCATTCCTTGACCTTTTCCTACCAGCAAGAACTTTCACTTCAATTTCATTCTCAAAATTTCCGCAAGCAGATTCAGCATCATCCTCAAACTCAGATGACTTTGAGGGCTTCTCAAAAGCCCCAACAGTAATAACATTGCATTCCCAATCTAAAAGTTTTTGCCTTTTAATCGGACTAGTAGAACTGCCAGCTTCTTCAACGCCTTCCTGAGGCCACTGTTGTATGCCATGATCAGTCATCGTACTAGGAGATTGACCTGTACTTCTCACATCATCGTCATCAGAAAAGTCAACTTCATCATCTGAGTAGAGCAAAGCATTAATCTCTTCAGTGTCTTCATGCATCTCACTGAGCAAGTCATCCCCAAGGTTTTCTACATTATCATCACTATTCGACAAAGGAGAGTAATGAGGAAACGTATCCCTCTTGAAATTTAGATCTTCCTTAACCAAACCATAAGCTGCAGAAAGCTGGGGATTCCAAGCATTTTGGTAGTGCACGGGAGTATGAACAGACGAACTGTATATTAAGGTCATTTGATCACCAGATTGATCGAACACAAGAAATCTCTTATGTCCAGTAATAGGTCCAGCCTTTGGACTTCCATTTACACCGTTACACTCAACTTGCTCTGAAGCATTTTCATCTTTTGGCATGGAGCTCAGTGGAGAAGCAAAAGACTGCTTATAGCGAGGAAGAGAGTGAAACCAATTAAATGGTGCATTTGGCTGGGTGGCCTTTAACTGTGGGAGGCCAGAGCTTGCAGCCAAGGGAGAGGTCCCATTGGCAGGATACAAGCAAGGATTCAAACGAGCAGGCAGAGAATTCTGTCCTGCTAGATTGACTGCATCACTCAAGATGTTCAGATAGGACGATTGCCACTCAGGATGCTGATAATAAAATCCGGAACTGAGTTCCTTCTCCATTCATCCACGGTAACCTGTGGAACAAACCAAGAACCATTAAGCAACAAATTCGCAGAAAATAACATTCATGTCCAGATAATATTTGATCTTAACTTTTTTTTTTTTAACATACCGGTAACAATAGCTCAGTACTAAAACCACTTGATCGCTATCTCTATCTTTGGGAATGATGAAAACTATCCAACAAATGCTGCTACACTTGGAAATGGAATCAAACTACGTTACAGGCTTCAATAAATGACGAAAATATTCAGCCTGAAATACAATAGTAAGAAAAGAATTAGCAAGCCTAGAACAAATAAGGGGTGAATTAGGGAGCAAAAATCAAAATAAGTGAACATGAAAATTTTATTGAGCAATTAAAACTTTCACTGACCTGGCAATCTGGAAGAGTTTGAAAGCATGCTTTAACTCTAACTATTATGGTGGCAGACCCATCAATTCCATGCTCACGTTTCAATGCTCGGAATCGTGTCTGGCTAGCTGCTTGGCACACCATAGCTACTTGCTGCTCGCTTTTTCACCCAAAAAACACCACAATCTCAAGAACAAAACTCAGTCACATAAAAAGTACAAACTGGACTTGTTCGCCTTCCCTCAGACAGAAAATCAAGGATCTTGCGACCAAATTTGAAAAAGAATCCAACAAGCGAGAATCTCACCAGAAAAGAATAGCAAACTGCTGGCCAAAACTTACAGGAAAAGATATAAGAGGTAGAAGTCAATGAAGAAATGGTTGAGAATTAGTTATGAGACTAAAGACTGAGAAAGGTTCAGCTAATCAAGCGGACATAACAAGGGATGACAACAAACCGAGTAGATCCCATTGGTAAATAAGGAAGGTGGATAATTTGTTTAAGAGAATGAGATTATGGGTAAATAAAGAAAAAATGGGTATCTTTTACAGAATCACACGGCAGTACAAGTTCAAAGAGATGGCTTTTCTAAACACTTCAATATATAGACTATACCCCTGCATGCTGTTTCTTCTTCACAATACTTGATTCAGCCACTTCCTCAATAATCCTGTCAGACAATAAAGATATATCAAATAAATTGAATTTCCAAATCACCTACTGCGGAAGCATTTATGAAAAATTTTCAGGACTTCGCTTGTAAAAATCTAGTCTTTTGAACTCTTCCAGCAGAAAATTCAAAACAAAAAGCTAAAATAAGAGAAACGCTCCAATTGGCCTAATTCGGTGTTGTTAGTCTTGCATTAAAAAAAAGGATAAGGCTACTCAAGCAGCAAAACAGCCATGTCCGTTGGAACTATAAACAAATACCCAAATCTTCGCATCAAAACAACACCGAAAACAGACCCATTCAAACATAGCTAATAAAAAGCATGGATATTGAGCTAAACAATCTATCAAACAGCACAAGGGTCGTATTTTCACAACAACAAAAATTAGAGGTAAAAGGAAGTCGCAAAGACCAACAGAAAATGCTCCCGCGTTAGAATTCCAATTGTCGACATGTAGTCTATCAAATGTTTCTTAGAAGGATCTTGAAACAATGTGGGCAATAGGAAGCGTTACGAAAAGAAGGCAAAAAGAAAGGAGTTTTGAAACTTAAAGTGGGAAAACACAAAACCCAGATATCCAAATTGATTATCAAAGAGAGCCCAGAGAGATAGACCTGAAATCGAAGCGTAGGAATGCAAATGGGAGCAGAGAAATGAAGCAGAATTTGGCAGGAACAAGAGAGAGAATACAGAGTCAAATGCGAGTTGTTCACAAAGACGGAGACTAAATAGACAAAATAATTGGCATGAGATATGTTTTCGTTTGAGGCGTGTACAAAATGCTTCTTTCACACGTGTGAACCGCAGGCTCGCGTAGTGATATGTTATTAACTTACAATCATTTATCACTAATATAATTCTTTTGGGAGAAAACGGTGTATTAGGTTTCTGTATTTATACAGAATATGAAGAAGAATCAGACCGCTTAACGATCTAATGTATGTAACTATACTTTACTCTTTTTTGTACAATAGGCTATTTTTACGACTCAAACTCGTGACTTCAAAATCTTAAAGCATCAACCTTACCAGTTACTCCAATTGTATTAGTTTACTTCATAATGACTACTCGCATGCTTAGATATAGGGCATGCTAGGAAAATTTATAATTCATGCATGGCATATTGAAGTGGAAAAACTCTGCGTCATACATTGAATCACGTTCAATAGATTGTAAGTTCAAAGTTCAAATCATATCATGAGTATTGTTTTTTGTTTCTAAATTCAACAATGCCAAAGTTCGTTGGTGCACCGCATGGTGGGACAGCCAGACAGGCATTGGAACGTACTCTGGAAAACTCCAGTCACAATTGTACTTCATATTTTATTAATCTCTACACTATTTAGGTAATATTTTAAGACATCGACAGATAGATAACTTGATGAGAAATAAATAATAAATGTGTGGTCATATCTACCAATATTCTTACTAATAACCTAGTAACTTTACGCTAACGAAGACGATATTTGGTGCTACATTTAACGTCTGCTTACACATATCCTGCCATGTTCCTAAGGGATTTGGTATGAATGTGGCATTTAAAAATTTAGTGTGGTAAAATAGGTTAAATGACAACTGACCAGATTAGGCCAAGGCATCGTTTCCATAGGCGACCACAGAGCATGGCTAAGTTGCATGCTAATGTCGATGTGACAGTTAAGCCTGAATGGAAGTGACGCTTGTGATTGAGTTATCTAACCCGCAACGATTCTAGTCATGTTTTACAAATGTTACTGATATGAGATCTTTGTCGGTGTCGAGCGGGCATCCAATTTGTATGTGTTCTTTAGATTCGTATAACTGATATGAACATAGCGGACATACTTGTAATGTTAATTAACATTGACTGTGACCGACCGAATTAATAATATTCGTCGTTATTTAAGATAATAGTTTGTCCTCATAAGAATCTATCGTCTTTCAAGCACATGGAGTGTTGGAATTGGTGTTGAAAGGAAAAATAATTTTTTTTAATATGACTAAAAAGTTAATTTTTTTAAAAAGAAAATTCCACATGGCGTCATTACATTTGCAGTGGGGCAGATAGGGAGACGTCACCTATCTTCTTTTCTTGCGGGTTGTATCTTGTAGCAAAAACTACTTCAGTACACCGCAACAGTCATAAGAAACATTATGAATGATGTAATTTAAGAACCTATGGTCTCGGATTATACACTGACCAAACAGATCATCGTCATAATATTAGGTGAAATCGTTCTCCTTCTCCCACAGTCCTTGTTTATGTACAAGCAAAAGTCGATTCGTCTCCCTGCTTATTTCTTAGTGCAGTCTCTTCCCCAACTTGTTTCATATTTCAATTTGTACCTCCAAGTTGAAGAGAAAAATTAGTGGGGACAAGTACCAGACTACTACTTCCATCAGATTCATGCACAAGCCATATGTGGAAAAGAAATGAAAAAGGAGAGAGATAAGAATGGGAAACAAATAGAAATGGAACTTAACACGACCGCGGCTAGCCAATAAGGAGGTTAGATCTTCTAACCGCTCCCTCTCTCACCGCACTGTCCACCGCAGCGGTGGACAGTGCGGTGAGAGAGGGAGCATCTTGTCCTCCAATAAGGATATATATTATTGGGAGAAGCTTGAGAGTTTAAAAATAGTCTAGTGAACTCATGCGTCTTAGTAATATTGGTTTTGATTTAAATCATTCCCGACTTTCTTCAATAAAGTCTCTTTTATGAAAAAATATTTTTTTGTTACAAAAAGTTCATTGAATGAAGGTTTTCTCTATCTAAGAACATAAGATACCATCAGTTTTATCGATGATTTATATTAGAATTTACAAATTGTCTATCAAAAAATTGATGACGTGGGTATTCATATATAAAACTTTACGAGTCAAAAAGTCGAATCTTATCAACTGAATTAACCTCCATCGGTGAACATATTTATTTTTTTATATTATCTATAAAAATTTACATGACTAGTGAATGCACCATATGACATATTCCTTTTTTATAGCTAAAATAACTCTTATAGTTTAGGAATATGTTCCTTAGACACTAATGCTTCTTGCACTCATAAGCCACCTTAAAGCAAACGCACAACAGAGACAATGAGCAGTCTTGCCCCATTTATTGGGTCTATTCTTCCTTTTCCTTTTCTCTTTAATTTATTCCTTCAAAAAAATAATTTATTTATATATGCTTATTTCCCTTTTAGCAAAAAGATTTTTCCTTTACTTCTAAAATAATGATATACTTTTATGATTCCATTTTACCGCTTTGTAACCATTAATTTGACTGGTCCATTACTATTAAGGTAATCAATTTTCAAATAGACTAATCAGATATATGTTTTTGGTTTTATTTTTGAAATATTTGGGTATTAGGTCTCACCAAATCGTGTAGACCAGATTCTCAAGAACCAACTAGAGAAGACTGATTAGTTACATGTTCCCTCTCGTGCAGGTTTTCTTCTTGTGCAATTATTATGATTTCATATTATTTGGAGTATACAAGTATTTGGTAACCTAATTATTTGTCACTACTTCTTTCTTCCTCTATGCACCAAACGCTGATGACATAATTCTGTCGACGTAATATTATTTAATCGAGGATAAAATTTGTTTCAGGTCTGATGCAAGTTTGAATGGGTGGAATTGTTCAAAAGGAAAAAAAGAAAAAAATAAAATTAACAGGGCCGGAATCCAATGTTTATTAGTATGAACATAAATGATATGAAGTTTGACCATCCATATTCGATGATTTGGTACTTATAAGTTGTAACATGACAGTGAAATTTAAAAATCATGTTTAAGTCATTAACTAATCACGATTTGTTAGAAGGAAACCATGATAGCATAATTGGGATACCCTGCAAAATTGCCTCTATTTGTTTTTCCTCTCCTCTTTTAATGGACACTTAAAGTTCATATGTTTTCACTTAATGCACCAAAATAGATGCCTGCACCTGTAGATGCATGTGTACCTTTATTTGTTTTACGAGCATAAAATATCAAAAAAAAATATTTATTAGTTTTGTGAACTATTACATAAATTAAAATATTCTATTGGTGAAAACTATACACAATAAAAGTTGATCATGTGATTGGCATACTTATCTAGCATCAATAAGTGCTATTCTGATGTTGTAAGTTGTAAATGTGCTAAAAGTATTTGTCACTATCTCTTCAAGTAATTTTTGAGGTTCTTTCTAATACATATGTATGATTACGTACATCTGATCCTCCATAATCTATCATAGGTGAGAGTCTCTAAGACAACAGGATAATGTTGTTGTTGTATTATTCAAGTAATTTTTGAGGTTCCTTCTTAGCAATTGACTGTCACATATACACATATATCTACCCATCAAGCACAACATGGACAATTGGGTCCAATGTTATTACCAACCTTAGACTATATAAGTGTCAGCTTACGTACTGAGAAAACAAAAACAACGACATCTCCCACCCCAAAAATAGTGTGGAATAATTCATCTTGACGTACATTCTTGCGTAAATTGCTCCTTAAATAACACACTATCACAACATATTTCTATTATTATATCATTTATGCAGGTACATATAGAGTCGGGAGTCTCACTGGAAGCAGACTCTCTATTCCTTGGGATAGAGGTATTGTATGTCTAGCATTTATCCTCCACAAACCCTAACGATAGCTTTTGATGTCGTTGGAATATACTGGATCCGGATGATGATGAAGAACTAATCCTGACACATTTGTAAAAGAGAATAAATTCCATCCGTCTGAGTCTCTTGATTATTAAGAATGTATCATAATGAAGTAGGTTTTTTGGGAAAATGATAGTCAAATATCCAATCGAGCTGTTTCTTTGACTATACCCCTTCTGATTACATCTACCTGATATATTAATACATCTGCTGCCTGATCTGTGGTGGATGCTGTACTCTGGAAATTTCGTAAAAGATTGAACCCAACCAATAAGGGTTCCTACCACATTCAATCCTAAAAGTAGTGTAGGGATGTACTCTGGAAATTTCTTATGAGCAATCTGGATCAAGTAGCTATTCCTATACACAGTCTCATTCTTTTGTCCTTTGTGATTTTAGACAAGCGATAAGACATTTCATTTTTCTTCATAGAGCTAGTGATTTCCCTGGAGCTAATTAACAATCCTTTCGTATGATTCTACGGGTGACTATTACCATTTAATATTTTATTTGATCCTTGTTTGAATAAATAAATGCTACATAATGCTTAATCCCCCTAGTTCTTTTTTGATGCGCTCATATGCTGCCGTAATATGACGTACACAGTTTTATTTTATATTTTATGCAAGAAGCTGTTTCCGTGACTCGAACTTGCAATTTAAACTGGTACTAGTATTTAAGTTAAAGAGGGAGAAGTGGGACATGAGACAAAGGAGGGATAAGAATGTGGATTCTCAAATATTAACACCCACGCTTGGAACAGACGGGATCTCCTGACTCCCCAACGCGAGCGGTAACAAAGGACTCTCTACCACGTGGCAGCAAGGGGTGGTAAGGCTGGGTGGAGATGACTCCCACCCAATCTCACCACCCTCCCTGTTGCCACGTGGCGGACGTTCCCGAAGGGGGTGAGAGGCGCGGCGGTCAGGGGATCCGACCCCCGCTTGGAAAGCTAAAAAACAATACCTTCGCCACCCAACCGCGATAAATGAGGATGAGATATCCTCACTTCCATCCCCACAGCATGTCACGTGACAGAGGGTGGTGAGGCTAGATAAAAGAATAGAAAGAAAGGTGTACAAAGGAGATAACTTGTAGCGACCCGTCCCGAGCCCTAGTACTCGAAACGACTCACCTGCCGTATCTCACTAAGGAGAATACAAGGCGTCGATACAAGTCAACTACACGTTATCATAATAACGTAAATCGATGTCAGCGGAAGTCATTATTAAAATCCTCGATAAAATGATCATCATCATTAATACAATGTCTAAGTATTTCTAAATCAATACAATAGTCAAATGTATATAAACACCAATCTCGAAAATACATAAACCTCGATTATCGAAATAGTTGTCTCAACCAACACTCAAAAGACTTTTCTGAATGTCTAGTCTCGTCCGAATATCCTTAGTCTTGAAATCTCCAATTCTGATCTTCCAATGTATACTAACTCTTGTGTAAGCATACCCTAACTTCTCATGCCTGCAAAACTGGTGGGTGGTGGTGTGAGCCAAAATCAACGGGCTCAGTAAGCAACCTACATATACTTGTTATAGAAATCATACATGCAGAAGAAAATACAAATAACCTTTATAATTAACATACATGTCCTTAGTCCACAAATAATTTCACTTAATTATCTTAACAGTTAACACTTCAACACACAAAATAAATAATTCCTCAACTCAACCTCAATTATAGTGATGCATGCTCTTCTCAAATATGAGATACACAACAAACAAATAATCACATAACAAAGAAGAGAACAATACATACCAATGAGGTAGATAAACTGCGGAAGGTAAGTCACTCCACATAATAATGCGCAACTTCATGATGCATGCCTTCTCTACGTGTCAGACGCAACAAAATTCATGTCACGCACGATGCTCATATCTCTACCGTGCAATGCATGAACCTCGAGGTGATCCTACCACACGCCTCGTCAGGCCACACGCTCCGTCGGGCCACACGCCTCATTGGGCCACACGTCCCGTAGGACCACACGCCTCATAGGGCCACACGTCCCGTAGGACCACATGCCTCATAGGGCCACACGTCCCGTAGGGCCACACGCCTCATAGGGCCACACATCCCATAGGACCAATACAATGCTCGTGCCATGAATGCAAATGCATAACCATACGTAATCCGGTGTACCCATACTCATATATATGCCCGCGCCCATACACGTGCATATATACGTGTATGCTTACACCCATACATCATATATCAATAATTATTCCCGAAACCCGTTTAACCCATTCATATACATATGCAATATGCACTGAAACAGTACCCAGTTCATACGTACCCACATATCTCACATATACACACAACTCGCATATAGAGAACATCCAATTACAGATATGCAGCAAACAAAACTCTGACGCATGACAACATAACGAGCACAAATAGACCACTTACTTGACCACAAGCCTTGTATATTGCTTATAACCGCCACGGTTCACCCACCTCGTGCTGCAATAGCAACTAGTCTCTGCCATGTTTGTTTGGAACCAAACCCAACTATACAATATATTTCCTTTGTAAGGGTGAATTTTCCGGAGACATGAATTTCACAAACACTTTTACAATTACCGTTACACTTTTCCGTTTATCATTTTATTACCGTTCCAATTTCAAATTATCTTCTATGTATACAAACAAGCACACATGCTGAGGCCGACAAATGAAATAGGTTAGAATTCCAATTCCAAGTGACCATTCACGTGATGCTAAAAAAAACCAAGATACATAGATTTTAAATGATAAGAAATCATGAAACCTTTTATGCTTTTGAAACCAAATTTGATAGACTTTTAATATTAAGAATTAGTGCAAAACACTTAAGCCCACTTACAAATGTAACTATTCATCAATTTTCTTTACGCATGATAACCACAGCAGCCAAGCATTTTCAAGTTTCGTTCATGCATAAATATAAATCTATATATATACACACACACACACCAGTGAAGTTTCGGTTTACAGCATAAAACAACTTTTGATTCCTCAAACCTATTCATATATTTAATCCATGCACACATCAACGTTATATATATACATATAAATATTCACATATAATTCAACCAACTAGGCAACCAAAAGTATTCATGCATGATCTATTTTTATACGAAAATAACATCATAATCTTGCAAAATCATAGCAAGTATAGCAAAGTTACTTGCCTCGATCCGTGTATACTATACCGTAAGAAGATACCGGGTTGAAACAAACCAAAAATTATTAATTCTTGCTCCTCATAAATTTCGGCCGAAGTTTTGCTATTTGGGAGAAAAGGGATGCGTTGGTTTGCCATTTGAAAATGAAGATTCTTTTAGAATAATTATGGTGATTGAATATTTGAGAAAAGAAATAAGGCTGATGGCGTGAATCTGAGGGAAGAATTTGAGGGGCTGCGCAAGTTACAAGGAGATAGGGGTGGGGGTTTTGAGGAGTTATAGGAAGGGGAAGGGGTGGTGGAAGTAAATGGTGTTTATTATTATTATTATTATTATTATTATTATTATTATTATTTTTAAATTATTTTTACTACCTTTTCTTTTTTTCAGCGGGTGTAACATAACTGTCACGTGGCGGGGATACAGATGAGAGTGAGAGATTTGGGAGTGAGTATATCTCATATCCGATAAATGAGCCTTCTCTCTGTTGCGCTTTTAAAAACAGAAAAAGAAGTAACAGTACCCATAAACCTACGTAAAGTAGCAGCGCAAAAGGAGGGGAATCTATACTCACTCCTCACTTATTTATAGTATTTTATTTCACCTTCAACCCACTTCCTTAGACTTTTATCCCATTACTACTTCCCTTAATAATCCTTTCATTCTGGCATCCATGTTGAGAGTGAAAAATAGACTGCGTCAAACGCCTGTGTCATAGGTTTGGAAGATGAAAATAGAATTGGATAAAAAAAAATAGATTTACACTCGAAAATTTTTTATTTTCAATTCACGTCATAGAATGAATGATTCCAAGCATGGATAACACCTCATATATATCAAAATTTGATTAAACCCGTATACAATTAACCTTTTTTTTCCGTACATTATAACGCGAAATAATTCGGTCTCTTTTTAGACCATTCACAAACACGGAATCTTATTACATCGGAAACGCCCGTTTTATACCCACAAGGAATAAGATTCAAGACCCTAATTCTCATGAATTTTTCTCCTTGACCGGCTGATTGGCTCTTATGTTTAATGCAATCATAGAATGAAGTTTAGACAATCACCTACTTGATTGACAAGCATAGTTACAAATGAAGTTTAGACAATCACTTATAAAACCGTTCATACTATGATTGCATTAAATATGAAAGACTCTATCGTCTTAGTTACAAAAATTTTACGTAGAAGATAAATTAGGTTTATTTAACGGTTTTATAAGTGAGAGATTCTTATTTACTATCTATAAAATGTCAAATCTAAGTCTGCTTGGTATAAAGAGCTATAATATCAGGATTCTAGCATCCATACTGCAGCTGACAAAAGTCGAACGAACTACTTTTGTAGTGTAATGTACTGTCCAAGTACTAACTCATCTACGTTACGAGAGGGAAAATGGGTCTTTTTCTCTTTCGAACGTGTTGTTAGCAAAGGAAGTTGAAACATCATTTTCCAGGTAGATGCAACGTTGCTTTATTGAGGTCCCTTGGATATCAAGAAAACTTAAATCATGAATATGTATAAGACAATCATATGAGAGAAGAAATTGATATGAAAGAAACAGAACAAGAAAAAAACGTGTGAGTGCTTCAACTTTCATTTGTCAAATGTATTCTTTTAAGATAGTAGATAAGTGGAGTTTCTTGAAATCAGCAGAAGAAATTGTTTGCTCTATGGTCAACCCTAGCTTGTTTGATCCAGCACTTGTGGGTGGTATTTGCGAGAACATTGCACTTTAGGACAATAAAAGTGTTATTTTAGCTTAACCACACTACCAAGCACCAAAACCCACCAGCCCACCAATCCCTTTACCCCCGGCATAAAACCTTTGATGAGGGAGTGGGTTCTCTTCCACCTGTACCAGAGGCCCCTTAGTCAGGTGGGATGTAAATCGAGGGATGTGCTCCACCGGCAGCCCTGCAAAGGGAGAGGACACACGAGACTCAGCCAGCCCAGAGATAACTATTGTAATATTTCAATTGTCTCCAAACGGACTCGAACTCGAGACGTCGGGATTCTAGCCTCAATCACCTTTGCTACTTACCACTGGACTATGTGTTGTGATATATCATGTTTGAATGATTGCAAAATGCATATGTGAGCATGTATATGTGTGTAACGTTTAAAGAGATTGTTGTGATATATCATGTTTGAATGATTGCAAAATGCATATGTGAGCATGTATATGTGTGTAATGTTTAAAGTATAATGTGCAAGACATGAACTTATGAGCTAAATGTGAAATTGATTGAATGAATCAAGATTGAACAAGTTTGATTAAGATCATGAGATTGAACTTATGAGCTAAATGTGAAATTGATTGAATGAATCAAGATTGAACAAGTTTGATTAAGATCATGAGATTGAACTTGGCCAATTCAATCACATGTCTAAATCAAGACATGTTCAAACTGATCTTAGATGATATATATGCCAATACATGTTAATTATATGATCTAACCAAGCCTTGAAGTCACATGACTTACAATATAAGGCAAATTGCTCGGTTTAGTATCCTATTGCAGGTTTTGGTTCATATCTTGGGCAAATGAACTCCAAATTGAGTCATTCAAAAGCCCACATGATCCTTATTCAATTTAGAATCTAATTGGCTGAGGAAAAGCATGCTTGACACGGGTAAAAACTGACTTGACACGGTGGTGAAGCTTATTGACCTATATAAGGGCTATCTTGGTAATTTCACCATTTGGACTTCTCATTCTTATTTGGTCTTCTTCCAACTGATTTATATGATCATATGACACATTTATAAGTCATGTCACATCATGGCAAAGATGAATCTAGAGCAGCACCATGTCCAGGTTCATCCTAGGACAAAATGCCTATTTTGGTGCTAAGGGGTATTCTGGTCTCTTCACTTGCCAATGGATCTTCTAACGTGTTATATATTGTTTATATGATGTTTATATGTGTTTATGTCACATATAGTACATGCCCTATATTTATGGAAACGGGCAGCATGGTATATCAATTGGAATTCTTATATTATGGTTATCACATATATGGTTTTCTTGGAATTCTTGGCATTCTTCATATGGTATTCTATGCTACATGTTGAAGACATAAATGACTATATATTATATGTGTGCACACGGATATTGGCGCACAAATCATGTTCAAACTTTCAGCTTTTGAACAAGTCAAGGCAAGTTGAAACAAACCCTATTTTGGTGCTGATTTCAAATGACTATTCTTGCATATATTGTGAGCTGTTTACAACGGCTATCTTGGCTCAAAAATGGAGAAAAATTTCGTATGCTATATGGTCAAGATTCAGATTATAATGTGTGACAAAAAAACAAGTCCTACAATGTAGCAAATTTGAAGCAAAAGTCTCTCAACCAAGAAAGCCATATGCAACGGCTATATGTTCAAAAAATTGAAGACCAATTCAAACTCAAAAGCTTAGCTGATTTCTCTCTATCTTTGAACTACTCTCCAACGTCTATAATGGCATAAGATGAAGGATAAAAGTTCAGTTGGAAGACCAATTCAAAGCAACAAAAGATCAGCTTCATTTTGAAAGTCACACATGCTGAATTTGGATAGCTAGAAAAGTGCTGAAATCTCTCCATTCCTCAACCAGCTCCAACGTCTACTTAGAGGAGCCTTTAGGCTGTCCTCTTGGCTATAAATAGCTCCAAAGATGAAGAGTAAATGTACAACAACAGAAAACAAGCAAGACAATCAGCTCACTCTCTTCATTCTTCTCTTCTACTCTCCTCTATTGAAGAACACGTTTGCAGCAAGCTTTATGATTATATAGTTCTTCATTTCTTGTCATTTCAACACCTTTAAACGACATATATTGTAAGGGAGAAGCTGGTGTATAAAGCTTACTCCTTAGAGGTGAGCAAAAGGTGCAAAGGTGCAAAGGTGAAACAAACTAGTTGCTGTTTTTCAGTTTTGGTGCAGTCTCTTGAAGAAGTTGGTGAAAAGCTTCTTCCTTTGGCTTTGTAAGGTGACATTTGTGTTTGGTGTTTAGTGAAATCCAAGAGAAGGTGTCTCTTGGGACTGGAGTAGGTCACATTGACCGAACCAGGATAACTCCTTGTGTTCTTTACTTATTTACTGCACTTACTGTTTTCTGCCTGAGAATTACACTAACTTGGCACGCATAATTGAACAGGCAAACAGTCTTAGAATTGCATGAATTTTGGATATATTATACTTCAACGTGTTAGCTTTCATTAGCCGCAAGAATCACTAAATTATAAGGAGTTTAGCATATTCAAATCGTCTTCACAAAATTGTTGCTGCATTCTGTGAACAATTCTGACCAGTGTGCAAAACTTGTTCAATTTGAATAGGTTATCCTGCGAATCTTGAAGTGAGCCTTATATCAAATTAAACTAGACATCGTAAGGTTTAATTTGACATAAGATTCATCAAAATAGCACGGGTAGATTTTGAGATATCATCGTTTGAAGTTAAGCTAACATTCTGCCTGAAACTGCCAGAATTGCACACTTTACTTATCTTGCTTATTTGAACGTGCAAACTTGCTTGGAATTGACTGAATTTTTTGTGACATACTATAAACATCCTAAAATTGATCTCTGCCAAGTTTGAGAGCTTGCACAGGTGTATAAGTGGTTCAACCAAAACGTTCAAAACAGCGAACTGTTTCTGGAAATTCCAGAACCTGAGGCTAAAGAGGCAAAGGGGTCTTCAAACAAGTTTTTGAAGGTAATTGTAGTGTAATTTCCGCTAACCCACTATTCACCCCCCCCTCTAGTGGTGCTGTACAGGTCCAACAAGTGGTATCAGAGCAAGGTTGAGCACCATATTCTTATTTGAACTGAAAACAGTTTACACTCCAAGTTGCAAAGTTGCTGGAAATTTTCTGGTTTTCTTATATTCTTCATATTTGGTATCTACAACAAGGTGACACTTTCTTTCCTTCTTATAAGTGTTTTAAACGTTTTCTCACACACTAAGAAGCATGTCTAAGTCACACATGAAAATAGAATTAGAAGGCATGTCCACACAAAGACCACCTCTTTTTGATGGAGAAAACTTTAGTCATTGGAAACTTAGGATGAAATTGTTCTTAATGGCTATTGACATAGACTTGTGGTCCATCATTGAAGATGGACCTTATGTGCCTACTAAGCATGTTATAATTGATGGCTTATCACAAGAAGTTGAGAAATATAGAAAAGATTGGAGTGATGAAGATAAAAAGAAAATGAGTCTTAATGCTAAAGCAATGCAATTATTGTTGAATGGTTTAAGTAGGAGTGAATCTGCCTATGTCTCTTCATGTTTAAGTGCAAAGGATATGTGGAAATGTCTTGAAATGAAGCATGAAGGAACTAATCAAGTAAAGGAATCAAAGATTAACATGTTAATGACTACACTTGAATCATTCCATTTACTGCCTAATGAATCAATTGTTGATATGGATTTAAGGCTTACAAACTTATACAACTCACTTGAATCCCTTGGTAAAACGTTTTTGATGAAAGAAAAAGTGCAAAAAGTTTTGAGAAGTTTGCCAATTGAATGGGATGCCAAAGTTAGTGCCATTGAAGAAAGCAAAGATCTTTCTCAAATAAAACTTGATGAATTGATAGGTTCTTTAAAAGTTTATGAAAACAAGTTGAATATAAGAAAGGCTGAAACTAGTAACAAGTCTAAATCACTTGCATTTGTAACAAATGAACCCGAATCATCTAATCAAGCCGAGTATGAAAGTGATGATGAAAGTGATGAAGAAGACATAATGTTGTTAGCTAGGCGTTTAAGGAAGTTTTTCAAGAAAAGACCAACTAAAAGACAAGCAAAATCAGCCGCCCCTATCAATGTGAAATCTAACAAACAAGATGGTAAATGGTATGATAAAGAACTTAAGTGTTATGAATGTGGCAAACAAGGACACATCTCATATGATTGTCCAAACAAGAACAAAAACCGTGACATGGATGAAAAGACAAGGACAAAAACTAGAGTAGAACCTAAGCAAAGGAGGAAGAAAGCTCTCAAGGCAAGTTCAAGCACTTGGGATGACACATCTTCATCCGAATCCGAGGAGGAACCTGAAGTTGCACAAACATGTTTGGCTTCAAAGTCTACAAATGAGGTAACATTCGATTCTGACTCCGAATGTGATTTTACTCAAGATGAATTGTTGGATGAATTAGAAAAGTTTGCATGATAGATATAAGAAGCTATCCAAGGAGAAGAAAAGAATAGTTGAGGAGAAGAACAAGTTGGAGACGTCTAACTTGAATCTAACTTCTCAACTAGAAGTTCTTCAACTTGAATCATCTAACACTATTAGTTCAATGCAAAATCAGATTAAGGAACTTAAGAACAAACATGAAAATGTGCAATGTGTGCAATGTGTTGATTTCAACGTTTTAAAGTCTAAATTACATGAAATACAAACTGAATTTGAATCATTAAAAGCATGCAACCTAGACTTGAACAAATCTTTAGAACAATTTAAGAATGCTTCCAACATGTTAGACACTCTTATTGCATCTCAAAAGCATGGAAATAACAAACAAGGTCTTGGATATGTTAAAGAAGCTGAATACACACCTAAGGAAACAACATTTGTATCATCTTCAACCAACATGAAATATAGGCCAAATGCATTTAGAAATGAACCTATTCTGCCCACACCACCTTCATCACAAAGATTGCAAAATGCATCAACATATAGGAAGGTAAATACACCTAGAAACCATGCTTACATGTATACAAGAATGCCTAAACAAAGTAGTATGCAATCTGCTCAAGTTATGCCTTATATGCAACAACATGCTTATGTGAAGAACATGACATACTCTCGGCCTAAATCAGTTTACATCACACGGCCTAGACACATACAACATCTTGCTTATACACGGCCTAAATTCAATGCTTATACACGGCCTAGAAACTATGATAACTCACGGCCAAGATATAACTCATATTCATGGCAACATTCAAATGCATATAGAACTTACAATGCTTATCCAACTAGTCATAAATGTGCAGCCCCTTTTCAATCATATTCTATGTATCAAAATCCACTATTTGTTCATTATATGCAACATGATTTTAACATTTCAAAACCAAGAAAGGTTGTTCAAGTTTGGGTACCTAAAGGTACACTAACATGAACTTAACTTGTCTAACCTTGAAAGGACCCAAAATCAAAGGGTACCTAAGTTGTTATTTACATTTGTAGGTACATAACATCAAAGAAAGACAAGTTGCTGGTTATAACAACAAAGAAAATGAAAAGAACAAAACCAAATGGATAGTTGATAGTGGTTGCTCAAGACATATGACGGGCAACAAAAATTTGTTTAGCATACTTAAAACGTTGCAAAAGGTGGCAAAGTCACCTTTGGAGACAACAACCAAGGCCAAATAATTGGCAAAGGCAAGGTTGGTGATCCAAACAAGTTTGAGATCAAAAACGTCCTACTTGTAAGTAACTTAACCTTTGAGCTTTTAAGTGTTTCTCAACTATGTGACAACAACTTGAATGTTCTCTTCTCCTCCACCTCTTGTAAGATAATGGATAAAACAATCAAGTTGTGTTAAAAGGAAAACGTGAAGGAAACATATATGTGCTTAACATGGATGATATGCTAAGTAGTAACACAAAATGTCTTGTTTCACATGAATCTGATCCCAATCTTTGGCATAGACGTTTAGGACACATTGGTATATCAACCTTAGAAAAACTACACGCTAAAAGTCTTGTTAAAGGATTGCCTAAACTTAACTTGGATGATTTTCAACTATGTGAATCTTGTATCAAAGGCAAACATGTTAGAGAATCCCTTAAGCCTAAAACCGAGTTCACAACGTCAAGAATACTAGAACTCTTGCATATAGACTTATTTGGTCCATGTAGAACAAGAAGCTTAGGTGGAAGTTATTATGTATGTGTAATAGTTGATGATTTCTCAAGATATACTTGGACATTGTTTCTTGCTTCAAAAGATGAAAGTGCATCATCTATAGCTAATCTAATTAGACAACTTGAAAAAGAACATGAATCACATGTTATTAAGATAAGGAGTGATAGAGGTGGTGAGTTTAAAGATAGTGAATTAATCAAATTCTGTAATGAAAAGGGTATAAAACATGAATTCTCCCCACCAAGAACTCCTCAACTTAATGGTGTAGTTGAAAGAAAGAATAGGACTATTCAAGAAGTAGCAAAGAACAATAATGGTAGAAAACAAAGTACCTAAATTCTTATGGGCTGAAGCAGTAAACACTTCAAGTTATATGATCAACAGACTATCAATAAGAAAGAAATTGAACAAAACACCATATGAAATCTTAAATGGACAACTCCCAAAAGTAAACTATCTAAAAGTCTTTGGTTGTAAATGCTTTGTATTAAACACAAAAGATAACTTAGATAAGTTTGATCCTAAGTCTGATGAACATATATTTGTGGGATATTCAATGAACTCTAAAGCATATAGATGTTATAATGCACAAACAAGAAAGATAGTTGAATCTATACATGTGAAGTTCAATGAAAATGCATATCACCAAACAAGTAATCAACATGAAATCTATGTACCAAATGATCAAATACTTCATAATGAAGATGAACTTATCCTATCACCTACAAATGATCAAATTGAAACACCAAATCAAACTCTTGAAATGCATGAAGTTCAAACTCCCCCTACACAAGAACGTAATGAAGAAAATGTGCCTAACCAACCTATTGAACATCATGAACCTATTGAAGATGCACAACCAAGTAATTGGTGGCAAATAAGAGATAAACAAAAGCATCCTCAAGAACTTATCATAGGAGATGTAAATCAAGGGGTTAGAACACGTAGGCAAATAGATCCTAATGAATATGATCAATGGCATGCACTTATATCCCAAATTGAACCTAAGAATGTGAATGATGCCTTAAACGATGCATATTGGATAGATGCAATGCATGAAGAGTTAAACCAATTTGAAAGAAACAATGTGTGGGATTTAGTACCTAAACCCGAGGATAAATCAATCATTGGAACTAAATGGGTGTTAGGAACAAAATGAATGAACAAGGAGTTGTAGTAAGAAATAAGGCAAGACTTGTAGCTCAAGGATATAATCAAGAAGAGGGTATTGATTACGATGAAACATTTGCCCCCGTAGCAAGATTAGAATCCATACGCCTCTTATTAGCTTTTGCATGTTATAATAACATCAAACTATTCCAAATGGATGTTAAGAGTGCATTCTTAAATGGCTATATCCAAGAAGAAGTTTTTGTTAAACAACCACCAGGCTTTGAAGATCCAAAGAACCCTAATCATGTATATAAACTTAAGAAAGCCTTATATGGTTTGAAACAAGCCCCCCGTTCATGGTATGAAAGATTTGCCAACTTTTTACTAAGTAACAACTTTCAAAGAGGAACCATAGATAGTACCTTATTCTTGAAAAAGAAAGACAAAGATTTGCTTGTAATACAAATATATGTAGATGACATAATCTTTGGTTCAACTAATCCTAACTTAGTAAAAGACTTTGAAGATTGTATGAAGTCTGAGTTTGAAATGTCTATGGTTGGTGAATTAAACTATTTCTTAGGCTTGCAAATAAAACAAACATCAAGTGGTATACATATCAATCAAGCCAAATACATAAGAGATATGATAAAGAAATTCAACTTTGAAAACTTGAAACCATCTCCAACACCAATGTGTACTTCAACAAAATTAGACAAAGATGAAAATGGTGTTGCATTTGATGAAAAACTATATAGGTCTATGATTGGTTCATTGCTATATCTAACTGCTAGTAGACCTGATATTATGTTTGCAGTATGTATGTGTGCGAGATTTCAAAGTATGCCTAAGTTGTCACACTTTAAAGCTATAAAAGAATATTTAGATATCTTCAACATACACCAACATTAGGCTTATGGTATGATAGACAATCTAGTCTAAGTCTACATGCATATTCAGATGCAGATTATGGTGGATGTAGAGTAGATAGAAAGAGCACTAGTGGAACATGTCAATTCCTAGGAAACTCACTAATATCTTGGTTTTCAAAGAAACAATCTAGTGTTGCACTTTCTACTACTGAAGCAGAATATATGGCTTTAAGTCTATGTTGTACTCAACTATTATGGATTAAACAACAACTTTCAGACTTTGAAATACAAGTAAATAATATCCCCATCTATTGTGATAGTACAAGTGCTATAAATTTGTCTAAAAACCCTGTACTACACTCTAAGGCAAAGCATATAGAAGTACGTTATCATTTTCTCCGTGATCATGTTAATCTTGGACATATACACATTGAACATGTTAGAACTGATCAACAAGTAGCTGACATATTCACTAAACCCCTTAATCAAGCTATCTTTGAGAATTTACGTGCAAGACTTGGATTAATTGCTTACAACTGACTACTACACCGTGCACATAGTTCTGTCTAGAAAGCTGGTACTTAAGCAAGACCGTCTACGGATATGTGTCTTCACCAGTGGCCTGGGAATTATGTGGAATGGCAATACTGTCTAGATCATTCTAGGTATTGCTGAATCGATTCAGTCTTTTGCATAATTTACAAAATTAAGGGGGAGAGAAAAAAAATATGTATATATATGTATATCATGTTAAGGGGGAGATAACACATTAAGGGGGGAGAAGCTTACACTTGATTTAGATGCTTAATATACACATATGTGGGGGTAATTTTGCAAATCATCAAAAGGGGGAGATTGTTGTGATATATCATGTTTGAATGATTGCAAAATGCATATGTGAGCATGTATATGTGTGTAACGTTTAAAGAGATTGTTGTGATATATCATGTTTGAATGATTGCAAAATGCATATGTGAGCATGTATATGTGTGTAATGTTTAAAGTATAATGTGCAAGACATGAACTTATGAGCTAAATGTGAAATTGATTGAATGAATCAAGATTGAACAAGTTTGATTAAGATCATGAGATTGAACTTATGAGCTAAATGTGAAATTGATTGAATGAATCAAGATTGAACAAGTTTGATTAAGATCATGAGATTGAACTTGGCCAATTCAATCACATGTCTAAATCAAGACATGTTCAAACTGATCTTAGATGATATATATGCCAATACATGTTAATTATATGATCTAACCAAGCCTTGAAGTCACATGACTTACAATATAAGGCAAATTGCTCGGTTTAGTATCCTATTGCAGGTTTTGGTTCATATCTTGGGCAAATGAACTCCAAATTGAGTCATTCAAAAGCCCACATGATCCTTATTCAATTTAGAATCTAATTGGCTGAGGAAAAGCATGCTTGACACGGGTAAAAACTGACTTGACACGGTGGTGAAGCTTATTGACCTATATAAGGGCTATCTTGGTAATTTCACCATTTGGACTTCTCATTCTTATTTGGTCTTCTTCCAACTGATTTATATGATCATATGACACATTTATAAGTCATGTCACATCATGGCAAAGATGAATCTAGAGCAGCACCATGTCCAGGTTCATCCTAGGACAAAATGCCTATTTTGGTGCTAAGGGGTATTCTGGTCTCTTCACTTGCCAATGGATCTTCTAACGTGTTATATATTGTTTATATGATGTTTATATGTGTTTATGTCACATATAGTACATGCCCTATATTTATGGAAACGGGCAGCATGGTATATCAATTGGAATTCTTATATTATGGTTATCACATATATGGTTTTCTTGGAATTCTTGGCATTCTTCATATGGTATTCTATGCTACATGTTGAAGACATAAATGACTATATATTATATGTGTGCACACGGATATTGGCGCACAAATCATGTTCAAACTTTCAGCTTTTGAACAAGTCAAGGCAAGTTGAAACAAACCCTATTTTGGTGCTGATTTCAAATGACTATTCTTGCATATATTGTGAGCTGTTTACAACGGCTATCTTGGCTCAAAAATGGAGAAAAATTTCGTATGCTATATGGTCAAGATTCAGATTATAATGTGTGACAAAAAAACAAGTCCTACAATGTAGCAAATTTGAAGCAAAAGTCTCTCAACCAAGAAAGCCATATGCAACGGCTATATGTTCAAAAAATTGAAGACCAATTCAAACTCAAAAGCTTAGCTGATTTCTCTCTATCTTTGAACTACTCTCCAACGTCTATAATGGCATAAGATGAAGGATAAAAGTTCAGTTGGAAGACCAATTCAAAGCAACAAAAGATCAGCTTCATTTTGAAAGTCACACATGCTGAATTTGGATAGCTAGAAAAGTGCTGAAATCTCTCCATTCCTCAACCAGCTCCAACGTCTACTTAGAGGAGCCTTTAGGCTGTCCTCTTGGCTATAAATAGCTCCAAAGATGAAGAGTAAATGTACAACAACAGAAAACAAGCAAGACAATCAGCTCACTCTCTTCATTCTTCTCTTCTACTCTCCTCTATTGAAGAACACGTTTGCAGCAAGCTTTATGATTATATAGTTCTTCATTTCTTGTCATTTCAACACCTTTAAACGACATATATTGTAAGGGAGAAGCTGGTGTATAAAGCTTACTCCTTAGAGGTGAGCAAAAGGTGCAAAGGTGCAAAGGTGAAACAAACTAGTTGCTGTTTTTCAGTTTTGGTGCAGTCTCTTGAAGAAGTTGGTGAAAAGCTTCTTCCTTTGGCTTTGTAAGGTGACATTTGTGTTTGGTGTTTAGTGAAATCCAAGAGAAGGTGTCTCTTGGGACTGGAGTAGGTCACATTGACCGAACCAGGATAACTCCTTGTGTTCTTTACTTATTTACTGCACTTACTGTTTTCTGCCTGAGAATTACACTAACTTGGCACGCATAATTGAACAGGCAAACAGTCTTAGAATTGCATGAATTTTGGATATATTATACTTCAACGTGTTAGCTTTCATTAGCCGCAAGAATCACTAAATTATAAGGAGTTTAGCATATTCAAATCGTCTTCACAAAATTGTTGCTGCATTCTGTGAACAATTCTGACCAGTGTGCAAAACTTGTTCAATTTGAATAGGTTATCCTGCGAATCTTGAAGTGAGCCTTATATCAAATTAAACTAGACATCGTAAGGTTTAATTTGACATAAGATTCATCAAAATAGCACGGGTAGATTTTGAGATATCATCGTTTGAAGTTAAGCTAACATTCTGCCTGAAACTGCCAGAATTGCACACTTTACTTATCTTGCTTATTTGAACGTGCAAACTTGCTTGGAATTGACTGAATTTTTTGTGACATACTATAAACATCCTAAACTTGATCTCTGCCAAGTTTGAGAGCTTGCACAGGTGTATAAGTGGTTCAACCAAAACGTTCAAAACAGCGAACTGTTTCTGGAAATTCCAGAACCTGAGGCTAAAGAGGCAAAGGGGTCTTCAAACAAGTTTTTGAAGGTAATTGTAGTGTAATTTCCGCTAACCCACTATTCACCCCCCCCTCTAGTGGTGCTGTACAGGTCCAACACTATGCCCCTGGAGGCATAAAACCTTGATTGAGAAACTGGTTAACTAGCACCAAAATATTTGACGTGAAAAAGCACCACAGCTGACAGTTAAAATAAATTAAGCATATTAGTAATTTTTATGGTCAACATATTGACTGTATATTTTCTAGAGTATTTTATTTTAATAATAACAATATTGTTTATCCATGACATAGCAGAAGTATTTTAACATTGGCATGCATGAATAAATAACCACATGGTTAGGTCTCTTTTCCACTGGCATTCAAATTTCACATGGCCTCATGTAGTATTTGTGGTTCTTTTTGTTCTGAATCAGACAAAAGTTACAACTTATAATACGTATTTAGAACATAATCAGACTAATACTTTTAAGGTCGGTAAAAACTGAAGGCATTTCATATGTTCAATTTAGTTCTTTTTTTACTTCTCAATAATCATAACTAAAAGTATAGTTAGTATTAAACACATGCATGTTGCAATACTCTAAACGCTAATGGCCACTCCACTCAACTAAATATAAGTACTATTTAAGAATCTGTTTAGCCATATCTAGCGTTTCATAAGTTCACACAGTTCTATTATTAGTCTACTATTGTTTTTTAGCAACTCTAGAAAGCATACCATGCATTAATTAAATTTTTTTTCTCATTTCTTAGAGCAAAAGACCATTTCCTAGTTCTGAAAGCTCCCAGCGTGTTAATCACAAGGAACATCATGGATGATGCAAATCAATAGTCCACCGGCCTCCTAGGTTGGGTGAGGACTTACGCAGTGACACACACAAGGTGTCTCCCGTAAATCTGGCCTTCGGCCTAGCAGTAGTGGAGCACCCACACTGTATGCCTTTGGATTCGAACTCTTGATCTTTGGAACAAATCTCAACCCGAGTACCGAGTGAGCTATGTCATGAGGGGATTGTTTTCTCTTTTCTAAAAGGTTGAAACCCAACCCAAAGGGCCCCCACTGCCCCAACCCCAATGAACTGCGTGGAGGATGTAAATCAGGAGTCCAGCGACCTCCGAGATTGGGTGAAATCTTACACAGTTACACACACAAGGTGCCCCCCACAAACCAGGCATTTGGTCTGGCAGCAGAGGAACACCCACACTGTGCGTGTCCCCAGTGGCGGACGCAGCGGCTACTTTTTGGGGGGGACAAAATTCACACTATGGGATCACCGTCCACCTTTTCGGACTCAATAGACATTCCATCGAAAATCCGGCAAAAACTCCCTTACAATATAGATATATGTAAATATTATAACATAAAATCTAGACCAACACATCCACTAATCAAAATGCAATAATAATAAGCAACCATCAACATTATCCAGCAAAAAGTTATTCATAAGCAACATTAACAAGCAACAATATCCAACAAAAGTTATTAATTTGACGCTCGACATACCTTTTATTTACGAAATGAAGGACGAGCAGCAGGAGGGATTATCGGTGGCCGCAACAAATTTCTTCGAGTTCCCAAATTCTGAAATTGTTGCATAATGTTTTCATTTGAAATGGTACCAAAAACTTCCTTCTCGAAGTAACACAGTAAACAGTCCGACAGTAAGTCGTCTCCCAATCGGTTGCACAGATCAGTCTTTATTATATTCATCGCAGAAAAACTTCTTTCTACACCCGCTGTTCCGACAGGTAAAATCAGTGCTAACTCGATGAGCCGATATACTAAAGGAAAGTAATTGTGATAATTCAACTCCACCATCTTCTTTGCAAGAACTCCAAGATTAGTAATATGAGAGAATACTTCATTTGATTTCATATCACCAATATAACTTTTAAGTTCATGGTTGAGCTCAATTCGATCCTTGGTAGTGAAATCATCTGGATATAACTCAGCAAGGTGTAGCAATTGACTATGATCAAAATTTGCAAAAGAATTTGAAGGATCAAGGCACATCACACATCTAAGTAAATCTGTGCTGGCTTCGGTGAAGTGTGTATCTACTAATCAAAATTTTCCCCCTAGTTTTAGTAACACACATATATCACATATCATGAGATAGTTTTGAGATTAAAAAACAGATAGCTTAAATTTAGATAATCAAAAATACTACTGTATCTACCTACTACCTAAATTTTTCTCCGAGTTGGGGGCACCTCTGAATGCCCCTGCGTGTCTCTGGATTCGAACTCATGACCTCTTATTGACAATCTCCAATCCAAGTACCAACTGGATTATGCCCTGGGGTTGTTTTCTCTTTTCTAGGTGGGATGTTAGGGGGTGGGGGGGTTGAGCATGGTGTTTGTAGCAGTTCGTACTGCTAACGTTGTTTCATGCGGATTTTATGGGTATGTAATCGTGTGATTCGTGTAACAATGAAGGTTTTAGTAAAAGTAAGACCCGTATTTTTCGCTGCTAGCTCGTGCTCTCTTTTTTCTTCCCAAGTTTTGGAAAGTTTCGACGAGACATCATTAGGATTTGACATTTTCAATTTGTTTTTTTAACCAAACTTCATTACGGGTTGAATGATGCCTATTA